>WURT03440312.1:0-22542 GCA_009936505.3 Holothuria glaberrima
TCATTTTCAATTTTAACAACCGTTCTTTTCGTGCCTTTTTCAATGTGTGCTTTCTCTACTTTTATTTGTTTGTTGGTGAGTTGCATTTTTGCCACCTGATGAAGAGTTTATACTGGACGTCGTGGAATTTTCCGCAAACTTTAAGCACTTATTACTACCTTTATCGACCTATATATTTATATATATATATATATATATAAATCACGTTAAATTCATTCCCACCCTTCTTGGAAAACTTCTTAAGGAAAAGCTTTTGTGTATACTTTTTTAAAGCGTTCCCTAGCTTCACTGGGGGCCAAGCCAAAAATTCCGTCTGTTTGGACTTTAAACACAATGATAAGGATTTAAAAAACCTATACGACCAAAATATTCAAAAAAATAACAAGCTCACATGCATTGGACGACTGTGGGTTCAACTACTCTCAAATCTTGATGTACTTTCTCTGTATCCTTTATGAAGCTGTAAATGATCCACAGGTTATTTTCATCCCAGGCATTAAGTTGTAGATGGTGCACTAAAATTGGTTTCTGGGGGAATCAAAGAAGAAAAAAATCTAGGAATAAAATCCTACCAACGAATTTCATTCTTTTTATTGATGTTAGTTGGGTAAAATCTTATGTAATAGAGACCTCTTTTGAATTTTCTCTTCTTAACCTTGCAATGTGATAAGGTTGCTGAATATATACTTTGGTCTGTAGAGAACTCAGAAAAGTCTTTCTTCTCAAAATAACTAATATAAGGTATATGAAGGGATCATCATCTAAAGTTTGAACACAAAACAGAATGGGGATATTTGTAAACGGTTTTTAAAGTACTTTTGAATAATTTTTCTCACCTGTGTGTATGCATGATCCACTTCGAATATTCGAGATATGCATTGGCTTTCCTTTTGCTCCTCCTTCAATTCTACTGTCATATGACCGTACTGTGATGATCCTGCATCTGGCCAATACTGACAAACTGTCTGTATTTGGTTGAAATACAGATTTGTGCCTTTGTTTCATGTTCATAATTGGGTCGTGAAATATTGAAACTTTCAATTGTGCATTTTGCCTGGCAAAGTAATAAAATCCCCAACCTAGGGTGTTACAATACTTCAACAAGAATTAAGCAATAGATTAGTCTGTGGTACAGGGTCGTCGATTTTATTTTGGAAGTGGGGGGGGGGGCATCATGCCCAGAACTTCTCTTCCATCCTGGGCTATATTGAAAAAAATTTTATTTTTTTTTTTGGGGTTTTCATTTGAAAACTTTGGGTTTTTTTTTGAAAAAAAATCAGCCTTACTTAAGAGCACACCAAGAAATTTGATGGGGCGACTACATGACCTTCGTCGGGGAGTACATTCTTCATCTCACCCATTAAGGCTCCCACATTTAACGTTGAAAAAATCCAATATGTTTGAAATGGCGGGCGTTGCAGCTAGACAAGACTGAAGATAAAAGCGCACATAGCACGTGTGAATTTTGTGAAGTTATAGAAAGAGTTGTTACAGAATCTACTGCTTACGGCCCTGGTAAAGAGCCATGTGGAATACTTTTTGAGCATATCTATGTCTTCACCACTACTCGCCTAAATGTAGTTTTATTTGTTTTTTTTTTTTTTTTTTGGTTACCTTACTTTTAAGTTTCAGGTCTACAAATGTCCCCCGTCCCCCAAGTCGATGCCCATGCTGTAATAAAATACGCTTCTGCTACTGGTGTAAAATCTCCCTTGAGCAAAGATCACTAATTTCCTTCACGTATATTCTTTTTGTCTAGAAACCCCTAAGACATCAGCCTGAAAAGATGTGACACTATTGTATAAAAACAATTTTAATAAAATAAGCACAAAATATTTTCAAGGATGGTCAAGGTAAAACAATGATAAAAATATTAAAATGCCGATAGTTTTCAGAATCTTCACTACTTGATCGGTTGGGTGAATTTAAGTTGATGACTTCATGTAACACATACAAGAATATAATTTAAAAAAATTTTCTGCATAAGTCTTAATCAAACAAAAGAATAAAGAATGTCTAAACAGGGTCATATCTGGATACTTATCTACTTGAAATATGTAAAATGGTTTATCGCAATTAACAAAATGTGCATAATCTGTGTCATTTGCTAAAGAATGATGACTTTGAAAAAGAGAAAGAAGAAATTGTGACATTTGGGATCCTTATTCTGGAACATGAACTATAGGGGTTGTATAGATACATATCCTACTGGCTGAATTTGAGTCAATGGCTTTTTATTAAGCTTTCCTTTCCAAAAGAAAAGAGTCACGCTGTTAGGGATCGAAGTGTTCAGAGCCATTTTCTGTATTTAATTTACAAAATCAGAACCCGCAGATATTACTTTTGAAAGAGATTTAGAGAACTAGGTGGTGTAACCTTAGACCCAAGAAGTCAAAAAGTGTGTAGACCAAAGCTTTTTCCTGTGCTGCAGCATTTTGCATTAGCATGTTATAATGTCAACTGCCAAAAATTGCTATTTCTACCCGAATGGTATTATGTAAGGCTAATCTGGAATTACTTCTGGGTTATACATATCAACTTACCCACACCCGTTTGCTTATTAGGTGTTGTGAAATCGTGATCGGACTCCTATGCATATTCGAAATGTCCTATGTCATAGAACGAGATCATTACGACTTGATAGGCTAAATAAAAACATAAATGGCAATTGAACGTGGTTTCAGTTGGTTTTTCATAAACATAAGCTGCATAGCCTCTACTGGAAACAACGCAAATTCCAAACAACTACTTGGTTGTGTCACTCTTAATAAGTTACACTCGTGTACCCGAGTTGACAGTGGTAGTTGTTGCTCTCCTGTAAGTCACAAACGGGGCGTATCAAATAGGATTAATAGGTTAGCCTACATTTTCGGAATCTCCTGGAGGGAAAATAGTTACAGGCATCTATAATTACAGATACCAGCTTGCTTCTTTTTTTTAATTATACTAACTTCATCATTGTCGTTCAGCTGATTCAACATAACAACGAGAGGGCACTTCCAGTCAAAGACAAGTCTCCAGAAGTCTTCAATTGTTGACGGTAGAGGTGACTGTGTGGCAATATACGATTCCTCCTTTCTGTAAGACTACAGAGTATATAAATTGTTAAGTCTAGCTACACACGATCAGTGAGGAGGAGGCTTAGTAGGAGGGACCGCATAGAAAGACTCCGTCGGTCCCTTTTCCCATTCTGGCTTCCTACATACATCATCGCATGGTATAACGTTACACAAAAGGGTGGAGTTTCTTGCCCGCAAATTTTCCCGAACTGGCAAATAATCAGAACTTGATGTTTGCCTTAAAAGAATATTTTTGCTCTGCAGTAGACACATAATTCCTCAATGTGTTCTCTCGACCCTAGAGCTAAAGACAAGAACCGCTCTACCCCAATTGTTTGACACAAAACTGTAGTCAATGTGTAAGATTTGTGAATGGCACAACATTTTTGTCTTTATTTCAAGTCGTCGTGATGCTACGTTTTCCTTTAAAACTCATGGCACTGGCACATAGTAAATTTGGCTCCAGTTTCAGCCTTAGGAGGATGACAAACTACTCAACACTAACATTAGAAAAGATAAGGTCAAAGTAGAAATCATGTGCCTCCGGTTTTTAGGCACAGACAAAATGACACCATACTTGGATCCGCCACTCCTTGAAAGCGTTATAATAGGAGGACAATGATACGAAATGAAACATTTGTAACCAAATCAGCAGATTCGATTAAAGATGGACATACCATTGAAGGAGGGCAGTATATACTTTTGTGCAACGTAATTTTCAGGGGCTAGATGAAGTAAACAGTGGAGGGAGTAATTTTATGACAGAGGAAGCCTTTGTTTGACTCAGGGACTCTTTGCTGTCAGTTAGTTGAAGGGATCTGCGAAGATGGTAGCCACTAGCAAGTATTACCATCAATTCAAATGAAGTCTTCAATGAAAAACAAAACGATCACAATACTTTAGTGCATCAGTATGTGACAAAGCAGTGCGTTTATTGAAGGAATGAGAAGTAAGGATGCTTCTATAATTTATCAATAACTTACCCTGACACAACAGGCATTGATGTAGTTGCTAGAACTGTTCTTGCCTAAACTTTGAAGATAGGGTCGCTTTTTCTCCACTGTGTAAAGTACAAAGTTAAAGATACCATGATTAAAAGTACACTTTAGTATGAGATAAGATTTACCTTCAAAGAGTAGTCATTTTATTATGGTATCTTTGTCTTTTATTTTTATGTGTGGTAGATTAAAATGTGCATTTTAAATTCAAATATGTAAGTAAAGACCTACATTTTTCTGGTAACTGATACACGTATTTTTCTTCGTAATAAATCCTAAAAGCGTTAATCATGCAGTTACACTCTGTCTAAATTTAAATACTTGTTCAAACTACAGGGAGTTGGACCTTCACTATTCATAGTAAATATCACAAACGATTAGGATTTAAACATACTACACAGGTCTATAAAATCAATCAGTTTAACTATTTGTCAAGTGATAGTTAATGTTTTAGGGTTATCGATAGGTAAATATTTAGAAATTTTAGAAGTAGTGGCGGGAAGAGTAGCAGTGGTATCAGTGGGAGCAGTAGAAGAAGGAGTAGGCGTAGGATTAGCAGTAAGAACAGTAGCAGCGCAAGCAGCATTGGTAGCAGTAAAAATAGAAAAAAAAGCAACAGTTACGGCGGTAGATAGTAGCAGCAACAGTAACAGCAGTATAGAACCAGCAACAGTAGCAAAAGTAGAAGGAGCAGAAGTATCATTAGCAGCGCAGTGGAGCAGTAAATGCAGTAGAGCAGTAGCAGCAGCAGTAGAGCAGTAGCAGTAATAGCAGCAGTAAAACATTAGCAGCAGTTACAGGAACAGAAGTAGCAGAAAACAGTAGCAACAGTAGAGCAATAGCGTTGGCAGCAGTAGTAGCTGCATAATAGCTGCTGTTGAAGCAGTAGCAGTAGTATCAGTAATAGAAGGAAGTAGTTGATGGTAAAAGTAGTAGTGTCCACAAAGTAACACTGTATTCTTTGTATACGCTTTGCAACTAAAAAAATATTGAAATAAATATGCACACGCTATTAGATGTTTAATCCGTCGAAAATATTAGCTTTAATCCAAGAACATGGATTGAAAAATGTATCACCCAATACTAAAATGCTTCCTGATTTTGCCCACTTAGTTTGAGCAACGTTGCGACGCATGATGATGCAAAAGTAAAATCTCATGCTTCATTACTTCTGTGAACATACCGGGTATAAGGTCGGGAAATCTGCATTTTGTAGATTCGTTCATAACAGCGGAAGGAGCATTTAGTGACTCTTGATCAAACTTAGCTAAAAGCTGTAAATAAGAAAATTAAAAGACGAGCATTTTAATCTTCTTATATTCAGTTTTGATTCCAACAAAAATAATATTTCTTTTCAGAGTAATGGCGGACCGATGAAGGGGTGGGGTATAGTGGGACCAGAGTGATTTGACGATGACTTATCAAAGATAAGTGCACCAAGAAAGCCCCGGGGAAGCAAGTTTTTGGTTGTATTTGTGTATTTTATAAATCTGACTATATTTCAAAACTACTAGTAACTGCTACCGAAGATGTGGTGAACAGTATTTACTTGTTTAACCTCTCTGTGCTTTTACTTAATGGTGTGTGAGCAGCATAGGAATAATTCATTAAGTCAAACTAATCTACAAGTTTCAATCAATTATAAGATAGCCAGTTTTGGAAAGTTGGCCTAAGTAATAAATACCATGTTGCATATGAGGGAAAGAAAAGCTCATGAATCAATTTGGGTATATTCTAAATTGAAGCGGAGTTTTGTGAACAGCAGCTTGACGTCAAAAATAGTATCATGAGGTTTTTTGGTTTCTTTTTGCCTGATAAGTTTATACCAATTATGAAAGGCTATAATTGCGTTGGAATCAGGGTAAAGAAAACACACTTGAGGAAGTATTTAAGGGTCTTATTGACAGGTGCCCAGTTAGGAATGTTTAAAGTTTAGATTGCATGTATAGAACTCGCGCTCAACACACCTTAAACTCCCTGCTAAATTTCTCATCCTGGCTTTTAAGGTCTAATGTGGTGAGTTTGTCAACAGAAATGGCAGTATCACCCGTCAAATAAAATTCAAGAAGGCATTCATGTAAAAACTTGTACTGCTTCTGCAAAGAGAAAAATGAGATGTGGTGGGTTACTCTTCTAACAAAATTAACATGTACTAGACACTTAGGTGTTTTGTTGTTCAGTTTGTGGTAAAACGCGACATGTAAGAGGATAAAAATGCTAATATTTCAATTATAGTGAAATAAAACTTTCAGGCCCTTAAAGATGTCGTAGCTAGTATACAGTCTAGTTTTCTTCTATCAGCATCAAGAGAGATTGCATATCCAAAGTGGCATTCGTTTGGTTTGTCTACAGATGCTCCCTTTGTACTTTGGGCCTCTTTGGCTTCTTTGGGTCAGAGAGTTGTGAAATGGGGTCTGACATGGGAATATCGAGTTGTCAGTACCACTTGCAAGTGCAAGGACTACTCGACATACTTCTTATATCAATAATTTTTAAGTTTTGAAATGTTTAAGTGGGCAAAAAAAATTAATTTATATGGAAAAAAATAACACTACTCTTGGAATTTAGACAGTAGCATGATAACATTATTGACGAACTTTAGTATTATATCAAGTGGTTACTGACTTGTCTTTCCACTTTTTGCTTTTTTGGTAATATTGCCATGACTAATGTCCTTATTTAGACTATCTAGAAAGTTCTACCCTGGGAGCAAAGTTTAAACTACAGTTAAAAAAGTGTGTTATAGCCTGTCTTACGAAATAATTACTTGTGTCAAACGTAATAAAACAAGCCTCACAGTCCCAATATTTGTTATAAGATCACATGTATTTTTACTCCTTTTTTGCTTTGTGAACGACAAATTAGCAGGGTGGAAGGAGAGGCCAGAACACCTGCTTGCTCGAATGTGACAAGTGCAAAAAAGGGAATAGATTACCTCTTTAGAGTCATTGAAAAGATTTAAATGTAACATGAATTGCCTAAGAAAACATGTCTGTTAAGTATAAGGTATTATAGATATGTACTTGTTTTCACTATATTCTCGCTGGTCTAGGTGATCGTCGTCCATATTTGCTAAACTGATTTTTGTACTCCTTTGCTTCTGCCTTTGCAAACAAACACTTTGTGAAAGGGGTCACCCTAATTTCCATTGAATTCAACTTGTAAAATATGAACGAAGAAGAAGAAATGTCTTATGAGACTTTGTGAAAAGAGCCCTTAAATGACGAAATTCAGAATCTTTTATTTGCTACTGAGAGCTACTGAAATGCCACTCAAGGTATTTTGTGTAGAATATATTGATTGAGTACTCACAGCTGTTTGGACCATACTGATTCTGTCTTGTCTCATCTGTTCTACGAAATCATAAACAGCAAGCTGCTCACAACTTTTTACAACATCCATCAAACTGCACAAAGCTATGAAAGTACCTGTTCTTCCAACACCAGCACTGCAGTGCAATAAAACAAAGAGCAGGTTACTTTGTGTCACAGAATTGACGGATAAAAGCAATAATAGTTCTAGAGATTTCAAAGACTTCTACACCGGATGCAGATATGTTTTACACTGAATGTTACCTGCAGTGTACAAGAAGAGGGGAGATTTCTTTTGTCTGGTGTGCCTTAACTCTTCTAGCAAACTCAATCAGTGGAGATGGCTGATCAGGTGTGTCCTTATCTGGCCAAGTCTTGAAATGCCAACGACGAACGCAAAGAGTTTTCCTCTCCTTAGGGAGATTAGAAACAAGCTGTCAACATAACAAACTCTAAAACGTCTAGGGGTGTCTATTGTTTTAATGATCTCCGAACAAATCGACTCTCTAGACAAATAACTTCATATCATTGTTATTTCCCCAACTCAAAATCCATATACGGACCAGATATAAAAATCCATATAGGGCCAGATATGGATCTGATACATGGCCCATATCTGTACCAGATCTGGAATTTATATCCGGCCAGATAAAAAAAATGGGCAGATATACTCCAGATATGAGTCAGAACTATGGACCAGACAAAATTCTCTCTGGCTCAGACTTTATCTGGAGCAGATAAAATTTTATCTGGACCAGATATGGCCCTTATATGGGCAGAGTATCATTTCCATATCTTGCCTATATCTGCACCATGTCTGGATTTTATATCTGGCCGGATAAAATGTTGGGCAGATATTTTCGAGATATGAGCCAGAACTTCAAATATGCTATATATGGAACAGATAAAATTTTATCTGATTCAAACTTTATCTGGACCAGATTAGGTCGCTATGAAATATAATAGGGCCCAGACTTATTTGTGCCAGGGACCACATCTGTTCCAGTTATTAATCATAGTTGGACTTTAAGTCCGCACTTCCTACAGATACCAGCAACAACTGTTTCTAGGAACTCTATAGGGATTTACTTAAATTAGTAGGTTGTAGTGACTTAAAGAGGAACACTTGTACAGCTTTCTTAGTAGATACATTGTTGAGAACACATTTTTCCAAGCATTGTGACACCATTAAAAACTGATAAAACTCAATATTTCATTAAACACCAATTGGTTGTAAACTGGGCCGTTAAACCTCATCTAACTAACTAACTAACTCATTAAACACGATTTGTTTCAAGAATACTTCTGAAACTCACTAAATACCACTCCGTAGGCAGCAATGATATTGTGTTATTACCCACAATGCAACATAACTGTGATGTCATAGCTGCACCCCGCCGCGGGTTGTACAACAACTTCTTGGAGTTTGTACGCACACACCTACAGTATTCACGGTAACGTCAAAACTATCTCTAATTTTAAAAAAATGGAACGGTTAAATTTGTCATTAAAATCCAAAAAATATCATCATACAACCTTCTTCTTACTTGATACGTACGATTTTTAAACAGTTAAAAGGTTCGAGAAAAATCCTTCACCCTTAACTTACAAGTGCAGCCCGAAATCCGTATTAGCTCAATGGCATACCACACACATGCATGGTACTGACCACTGCAGTGCACTGCATCGCCGTAGTCTAAAGAGATTCGATCATTGTTGTCAAAACATTTAAGATTTTTCTAAATTCTCAACTGTCAATCTGACAACAAAATTTTAAAATTCAAAGTGAACTAGTCAAACAATACATGGAAGTCTCTTATTAGACTAAATGCGTCTGATTGAAGCTTACTCAACCACAAAGAAAGTCTGTGCCTGTTACCGATAGCTCGAGGCAGCTATGATGGGAGAATGTTAAGGCTTGCTTCCGGTAGACTCAAATACAACTGTCGACTAAGATTTCAAGTTGTTGCTGTGAGAATGTGGTCATTACTCTACCAAATGAGCAATAAACGATATCATACTTCACATTGTCTGCGCAAAATCTTTATCTAATGCACTAAATCTGACAGTATCACAAGGTTTTCGTTTCGTACGTATACCAGGCCGCAGCGTATAATACTGGCTTTCTAAGGAAAATAGTGTTTCCATAAGTAAAACAAAAAAATTTCCTCAACGGTTCCGAATTTCCTAAAGTTTTCATGACTACTACCGAGGCGTTGAATTAGTTAATGACCACATTGTAACATAAGAGTAAAAACAGAAAATCATCATTCACTTATAGAAATCTTTACGAAAACTATCCAAACACCACATGAACACAGCCCATTAGCGTGATACCATAGATTCGGAAAACGGAAACACTAAAAAACAGTTTTTCTTGATAACATTCTTTTGCAATGTTACATAGAATAAATAGGCAAGAACTTTTTATTAGTGTTTTTGGCTGTGGGGCATAAAAATACCGCTAAAATCTTTATAATACTTTATATATTTTTATAATTTAAAATATATTAAGTTGAAATTTTGAACCACCACTCAGAAAAAAAAACTAAGAAGATCTTAAATTTCTTTGAGTTGGCAACATCTGAAGCGTTTTACGTTAGCAATCAGCTGGTATCTAGTCGTCTGTCTTCGAATATGCCTCCGCACATGTCAACATGCGAGGGAAATTTGAAATATATTTTTCTTAATAAAGGTTTCATTTAAGGTCCACCAGGTGAAGATTATCTGTGGTATTTATACGTGTACTACACATATGTGAAGGGTCAAATGGCTACTACTCTTAGCCTTTAAGTACAGAAAGTCGACATCCTTCGTAATAGTGAAAGAAAAAATGCCTTTAAATTTCATTTTTCATGTGATCACAGTGATTCTTGTTTATACTTTGTTATGTATTTGACTGCATATGTTGCCTGCTGCTTGGTAAATATTTTACTTATAACTTGATAAATCATGGAAAATACAGCTTTAGGCACTGGCTCCGCCCAAATTCAAATATGCAAATCATTTGCAAAAGTTTGATTAGTATACTGTGGTATTAAAAGTGTGCCCACTAAATGACTTCAATGCATAGGTAGGTGCCCCTAATACATGTCTAAATGTGGAACAAGTTTTATTCAAGCATCAAATGAAAAAAAAAAAATATATAACTAACCAAACACTCATTTGCATATGTAGCATGGATTTACATCAAGTTATATTTGGCTTGATATGGCCATATAAAACTTGATTTGTATATCTGGCTGGGTTTTATCAAGTTATATCTGGCTTGATATGGGCATATCAAACTTGATTTGTATATCTGACATTGGTTTTCCATCAAGTTATATCTGGCTTGATATGGCCGTATAAAACTTGATTTGCATATCTGGCATTGGTCTTCATAAAGTTATATAAGCCTTGATATGGCCTCATAAAACTTGACTTGCATATCTGGCATTGGTCTTTATCAAGTTATATCTGTCTTGATATGGCCGGATAAAGTTCTTTATTTAGTCAGATATATGCAGATATAAAGCCATAAATGAATTTTGAGTAAGGGTTGTAGTACAAACTAATCTTTGACAAAAAGGTGAGACTGCTTACACATTAATGTCGACATTCAGTTTGTTAGGAAAGAGAATTTACCAAACTCTAAATAGGGTGCACTGCTAAGGTGAAAAGATTTCAAAATATTTGCCTAAACAGATACTCACAACAATAATGCTATAGTCTTGAATGTCAAAATTGGCGTATTGATCTGTTCTTAGACATCTGACTTCTACTGTGCCGAAAACCGTTGCTTCGTCGACACTGTTAGGCCAGTAGCGCAAGCATCGGTTCTAAAGTAAATACAAAAAAAATCAACTCTGAATACACAGAAAAGTTAAAGTAAAGTGAAGGGCCTGTTGCGGACTTTTATAAATGTACCATAAACTAAGCATTGAATAGATAATGAAAGCACACGGGACCCGTACTCTTTGAAATATTGTTACCTTTCCCTTTTCAACAAGGTTGGTTAACATGACAATGTTTGAAACTTTCTCCATCCAAACCATTCGCCAGAAATCTTCAACAGAAGCTTTGTTAGGACCTGCAAACAGTTAAGTAACATTCGAAAATGAAGAATCAAATATTCATTTACAATATAAAATCTAATAAAATGTGATTTTTGTTAGTGGTGTGATGTGACGCCGAATTAATATCAGCCAGAAAACCATAAGGCTTAGTGATTCCTTGCCGAAAAGGGATGTTTTGTTGCACTGATAAATTATCGCTCAAATTTATCTCTCTTGAATATAACATTTTTACTACGTTCTGAAGAATTTGACCTCTGTTGACCTCACATGACTTTTAGAACCCAAATAAAACATAACCAAAAATGAGAGTAAAGGAAGTGACATTATCAGTTTATCTTCGGAATGATACAAAACTTCAGCAATAACTTTTCGCTGGTAACGAAATGCCCGAAATAATTTGCAGCTACTGTGATCGGTCTTTTAAGTTTATGAGATTTTAGAAGTTTCATCTGAAGTCCCCGGGTGAACTTCAACTTCAAATACTACCATAAAGTTTCCTTCGTAAATAGCAAGACAATATCCAAGCGTAACAAGTATCCATCCTTCCTGACTTAAAACACCTAGTTTTCCCAATGTTTTGGGCCTTTGAATTCTGATGACCTTAGATGCCATCTGAACTCCACTGAAATAATAGGTTCCTGCTCGCAATACGAAATATTAAACGTCTCCATCATTGTTATCTTAAGTTATCTTGTTTACAATCAGTTTATAAGAACTAATAGTTTTCACTTTCGGTGACCGCAGTTAGCCTTCCGCCTCCATCAAAACTAATAGGGTCAATTTTCTGACTATGACGCATTCATACGCCAAGTATGAAAAGTTCCTTTTCACCATATCTAGGGACATCGTGTTTACAATGTTTCTGATCATAACCTCTTTTGACCGCACATAACCTTTGACCCCACCAAAAAAAACGGTGATTTCCCTCTAATATGATAATTCTATATACTTAGCATAAGAAATATCCATCATTGCAAGATTGGGATAAAGAGTTTACAAGCCAAGCGTGACAAATACGCACACAGACGCATACAAAGACACACACTTACATGGGCGTACACTTATACACTCGGATTGCATAGATTCCTTTTGCCTTCGGCAAGGAATCAATAAGGGGGTCTTCTACTGATATCGCCACAAGGAAACATCAAGAAATATATGAACACACTGATGCGCTCGCGCGCAGACAAACTCGGCCACCCAGACCGATGTCTTGTGTAAGACCACTAGAGTGAGGGATGGTGTAGCGTTTTGGGTCAAATTGTGATATTCTATTTCAATCGTAAAACATATTTGAAGCAAGATGCTAGTAGACTTACCTTGGGATGCAATAAAACGGATTTCTCCTTTTGAATTCTGTAAAAATTAATAAAAATGATGGACTGCCAAAAGGTTTTACTAGCATATACGTTACGAACTTAAATCTAGGTATACCGCAGTGGCGGAGTCAAAGGAGACAAAAGATGGAGGATTTCCGTCAAGAGTTTTCAGAGCACCATTGAAGTCGTGCAACATGAAAAAAGTTTAAGTTTTGTAATGTTTCAAAACATTGTGTTCTCCTTCGTGAGCCACCCATAAGAATGGTACGACGTGGCTCTAATATGGACGCCTCGTGCCCACATTTGGTCCCCAGAAGTAAATTCCAATAAGTCACTGAGAGTAATGAAAATGAAAAGTGTGTAGTTTTTTACTGGTTTTTGGTATCGGAAGTAAAAATGTCCCCCATATTCTACATAGTTAATGCTAAAAATACTAATTTTAAAAGCTGTTACAAATTTTTCTACACTCGGGAGGGTAAGACCATTTGCTGCTCTATTTTGCGTGGTGGGGAGTTTCCCCAAAGATTTTCCTTTTTCCTCTGATCAGAACTAAATATGGTACTCGTAAAAAATGAGAACTGTACTCTTGGTTTATATAGAGACATTTGTTGCCGAGATTTTTTAAAGCTTCAATTCGAGCTTAAAATCTAAAACAGACTACATCGGTAGTAATTTAAAGTGGGATGACCGCATTTCCCTTAGATCTAAAGCTATACAACATATAACCAGTTTGAAATTTATCGTCGGTTTGAAGTTGTGTTCACACTAAAACCGAAATCTGCTGACAGTGTGTTATGCGAACGGGACACGAAATTTGTTATGTCAGAACAAATATGCGATTTTTTAAATTTCCATTGAAATAACATTTCCACTATTTGTTCTCGGAAAAAATTCTCGTTCCGCCCGCAAAACGGGGCAGATTTTGGTTTTGATGTGATCGCACCTTTATGCGTAACTATCAAATGCCATTAGAAAATGGGTTAATGCAGTATTTTACTGCTAAGGTTTTCAAACAATTCAAGAAAACGCCGCCATTTGGCTACAACCGCTTCCCACACTCACACAAGGCTCTACGTACACTCAACATGGAGACAATTGCTCTCATATTCACCTCTAGGAATAAGTCATGGATCCACCACTGAAGTGAGGATGGTAGGGTATAACTAAGCTATTTGAAATTATAAAATCCGTGACGGTACATGTAACTTTCAAGTTATAACAAAAACCGTTATTCTCATTAAATATTGTTCCTTCTGTCTTTTAAAATTTCCATAGAAACTAGCTGCACAGTCAGATTTCTCCATTAACGCAGATCGTATTTTTCGGCTTTGTTGTTTTTAACCAAAGGTTTATCCAAAAGTGTCCACATTTCAAATGAAATACTCCTTTGCTGTAACGATCATATAAATATTATCTCATCTTGAACATTTTCTATAGGTAACCATAATCACGTCAGTTGTTAGAACTAAGGTATTAATACTCATAAAAAGAATCCGACTTGCAGCCGGAAGGTCGGGGATTCGAATCATGGCCGGGTCATACCAAAGACTTTTAAAAATGGAATCTGCTGTCATCGTGTTCGGTGCTCAGCATAAGCAATGGGGTAGGGAAAACAAGCCAGTGAGCCACAACTGGAAAAAGGCCGTGGCCGGCCGGACTTAAACCAAATAGTTAAAAACTGAGCCGTAAAACGTTATCTAACTAACTAACCTAAAAAAATGGAATACAGTTTCCTCTTTCAAACATTTTCGAAAGAGTACATTCATTCCAAAAGATTTTTTTTACAGGTAATAGGAAAATAATAAATTGGTTCAATTTAGAAAAATGATTAAAAACAAGTATGAAATCTTTGTTAGTCTATAAATCATTTTCAAACAGTACCTTAATGTAGTTGGCGTTGTAGTAGTCGGAATGTGGGTCGTTGTCCTTCTTTGGTAGAACAACTCTGGAATGATCGTCTGCAGATTTAGACAGCGTCGGGTTTTGATGTTACATTCTGACTAAAAGGCACATTTAGCATAAAATGTTAATTGCCTAAAACGCTATAATTTCCTCTCCTACATAACAAATTCCACAGAAAACTAAGGGCCTCTGACTGCAGTTTTTTAATGTTTATAGTCTATAGAAATTAATCGCTTGTACATAGATAACAGTTTTACTATTCAGTGAGGCTCACCGCTTCCGGACTTTGGAAATACCCTGAAATTTGTTTCAAAAATAGAGACCAAAAAGGAACAGAAAGGTTCCCGAGCTTTTTGTCATAATCATTTTTTTTTAATTATCCATCGGAGTTAACTGTACTTACAAGCAATCATGTTCCTAAATCTGTTCTTCGTTCTGTTTTCCTCTTTCTCCCCGACGTCACTGGGAAATTGCGATTCATTCTTAAAAGTCTATTCGAGGGGAAACGCTCGATGGTTAATGAAGTTGTACATTTAACTTTGCAACTGGAGTATTGCAGTAATGAAAAATTGTTATTTCAGAATAGTGGACTTGTCAACTTAGCTAAAGGTTCCGAATTTTAATGATTTAACATTGCACTCAACCAGTCTTCATCATGAACCTTCGTACAGAAGTTGAAAATTCGGTTAAGGTAAACAATATCTGTTTAATTTTGCAACTCACATACGACTTAAACTACACCATAGACTGGTATTCATGAAAACTTGTGGAAACGGACAATGATTATCATGCCTCAATTAATGTAGTCAGCAATTACCAAAAACTGTTGTTCCAAAGCCGCAGTTTTTACGTAGTTTTCGAGTTCCCCCAGTGGGATTGGTGAAGGTCTCTCAGCTTCAACAAAGTCTTCTAGACGGTCTTTTGAGACAGTTGATGGTTCAAGTAGGTCTTCGCTATAGGCCTTGTTAAGTAAATCTAGGTTAGATGAGGAGGTACCTGTTGCGATCTGATGTTTTGGTTACTGCGCGACTTGTAGGACATGACAAACTAGCGCACTAGGATCAAATGCATACCAGATTTAATTCCTATCTTTACTTCATTAAGCCTATATGTAGAATATTCGTTTAAATATAGGTAGTAATATAGCTGCAATGCAAACTTTTCAATGCTGAAGATTAATGTTTTTATATAAGAGTAAGAAAATTGTCTCTTCAAAAATAAAAAAAAAACAGGTTTGAATGTATTGTGATTTAAACAGTCATTCATGGTGAAATAAATATGTGGAATACTTTTAATTTCTTCAAACGGTGTGATCGTTCACATGAAGTAGCCATGGCAGGGGAATATCGACATTAATCCCTTACAATTGTACTTGATACTAACTTCAGCTCGAAAATGAAGAGACCATGCAATTTTATCATTTTTACATCATGTCCTACGAAAGTATTCACTTCATGTTCTATTTTGAAAAAAAAAACAATTCTTGGCACATCAAATATAAAAAGAGTGCAATGGAATAAATCGGTCCCGTAAGTAATAAATCCATCCTACCAGAAGCTTCCTTCAAATTTTTCCGTCTGCTTATACTTCCACGTCTTAACCTGAAAATTAATAAACAGAGATAATTATTGAAGTACCCACTGTAATTACCAAGGAGTTATTACTAGTGTTGTTAAATGTGTAGCCGAACATGTACTTGTACCCAAATCTCCAGCTGTACTCAAAGAAAACAACCGTACCCAACTTAAGTTTGGTGTCTCATATAAAGCTGCTAACTTGAAATGGGGACAGAAAGTACCTGTTTTTATTGCATATATAAACGATTGACTTCCAGTTAAGAAGGGTGTTACTAGAATTACTACTCGTTACAACTGATATATTATAAATGAAGGACATGCTTTGAGTGGCTGAAGGAAGTAAACGTTTTTTCCATGTTGATTGAACTACTTAGTATTTGAACTCTCTTCCGGCATACCCTCCAAAAGATCATTCCTGCCTCACAGATCACGTACTTAGAAAAAAACTGGTTTGGTACAACTTGTTTACAATGGAAATCATTTAGGGTCATCTTTGATTATGGGAAGGTAAACATTTCAATTTATGGAAGATTACATACTTTATGGAGTATCATGATTTTCGATGATGTTTGAAATAAATGGCCACTTACTTTAACTTTTCTAACAAGCCTCTAGAGGAAGTGTTTGAATTTCAGAGCCTGTTTCATGCACTTTCTCCTCTTTGTTCACACTGTAAATTTAGTTCGTCTTTTAGATTTTCAACGATAGCGTAATTACTTTGGCATATTGAAATGTCAATCTTCTGTCTAATTGCTGTTTAGACAAGTCCAAAAAGGACTTTGCAGTTTGCAACCACAAGTTTGTCATTTATTTTCCTCTCCATGGTTTGACACTCCGTCTGTAAGCTTGTTAAATATGTAAAGTTACACATTCGTTTACCATAAGAAAATCACTACAATCACAAGCAGCAAAAACAGCAAAATCAACGACGACGTCATTGTTGGAAACACAATTGCACCAGCGTGGGAACCTGAGGATTAAAATTTAAAAAAGTAATTGTGCTACTCGCATGCTGCTTATATAAGTATTCAAGTTTTGAAGTACCTTGTAAATACATATATGGATCAGTCCAAGATAATTTCAGTGTGGCAAAAAAGTCTGTTTTGAATTCAAAGTAATTTAAAAATGTGTTAACGTTTTAACCATTACGTTAACTTAACATAATTTAGACAAATCTTTCCGATCATACATAGTGGATACTATGGAATAATGAAGCCAACAACTGGAAGTTTATGTCCCTGAAACCTCACCGTGGCATCTCATCAAACACAGATATGAGATACGCACACAAAAATATTCCACATTATTTGGTCTATAACACAATCCTTTCAAAGGGATTTTTAAAAAGGATGACTCCACAAATTTATCAAGTGAACTCAAATTTTGGAACACGTGTTGTAGGAACTGTTGTGTTACGTTTATCCCGACAGATTGAAGGATGTGACCATGTGCTGTCGAATAATTGCAGTCGCTCATTGTAAAAGCAAATGCAGTCATCCCATAACTATAAAGCACCCGAAACCTGGTTAGGATTGATTGGGTATTTTCAACCATGCGGCAATATTTTGGTAATGAATTTTCAGATTTCTCAATTCAAAAAAAAAAAAAAAAAAAACAGTGTAAGTTTGATGTAACATAACTATGATGCTAACTATGCTGGTATTAAAAAAATAATTTAAAAAGAGGGAGTAACAAGGGATTTCTTATTTTCAGCTTATTCAAAAAAGTGTTGGGGAATTGCATTGTCCCCAATGGAGCTAAATATCTTAACATCAAGAACAAACCTTTGCATTTAAGAGTTCGTTGCTCATAAGTGTTTTTATGTCCTTCACCTCCATTTCCTTCCCTTACAACAGAGATAGCAAAAACATAGCTTTCGTCTTCATTCAAGTCTGAAAATGTGTACTCTACTTTTTCCTGTTTTGGATTGTAGTCGACAGCATCACCTTGGATCCAAGTATAAGCTTCAGATGAGACTCTATGGTATGGGAGATATTCAATTATTGGTGGGGTTCCGATATCTGAATCTTCAGTCCAGCTGTCCCACGTGACAGTGACTGAGTCGCAACCAATTCCCTTGTCCTTTGATGTAAGATTTGAGGTTAACCGTGGCAATACTAAATGCAGTAAAAAAAAAAAAACATTTTTTCTTCAAATTTTTTCTGTTTATTTGGACCTTAGTAATCAGGAGAGTCCTAATTCCTCTTCTTTTAACGTGATGGATAATTTTATTTCAAGAATAAACCCTCTAGTTGTTTCAGTTGAAGAATATATGGGTACACCCTGAGGAACTTTGGGGTAGAGATGAACAAGACTAATGAGATGTTTGTAGAATGACTGATTATTTCGCAAGTTATAACGCCTAGATAAATAGGCTACCTGTAATCAATATATTCATCAAGAAAGACCCATTTGGACATTTTAATATTGCCCAACTAAACAGAGAACCGTTACATGAAAATAGGATTGGATCTAATCTAGGCATAAAGTCTTGCTCATGTTTTGTTCGAAAAAAGCAGTGAGCGCTGCTAGATTAAACCAAGAGGTTATAAGTTGAGGCTTAAAACCCCATCTAACTAACTAACGAACTAACAGATTTGTTCAGAAAGCGTATTCGTGTATCAAACTTTTGTTGGTACGGGCGAAACACGTATTGGAGTGAATGAGAAGTGACTGGGCACTTCACTGAATTACACACACCCTGTACGTAATTCAAGCAACTTAAATAAAATTTAATCACATTTATAATGATGAGAACACTGTTTTGCAGACCACGCAAGGAAGGCCGTACCTGGGACAAAATGGTTAACTGTTTTACTTCTGTTGCTCTCACCACCTTCCGTTATTAGAGTCATTTCAAAGACATACTCCACCCCAACCTCCAAGCTGGCAATGGTGTAAAAAGTAGTGGAAGAATCGATGACTTTCAATGTCATCTCCTTTTGCGGTGGGAATGAAGTTGGTAGATAGTAAATATTAGACTGCAGTACGCCTCTACTACATCTAATTGCTTTATCAGATGGCATCTACGAACAAAGACATTGAATTGCTTAAGTTGCAAATTTTACCTCACTTAAACAACTGAAGTTCAAGGCAAACAATAACGTAACAATCAATGATATATCGTAAAAAATTCACTTTCTTTAATATATCATTACATTTTAAATTAAAATTAATGGATATAAAGAATGTGAGCACATCTCACGTCTTTTTCGAAGTTGTTCGCTTCGAGCTAACAGACCCTTTGCAGAAAGTAACTTTAGAGTGACCTTAAAAGGAATGGGAATATAAAATTTGAAAAGCTTTTTCTGCAATGCCGGTTTCATCATGAAAGTAAAAGTAAAATCTTTCCGCTATATTTTTATTTTAAGATAATATTTCAAACCTTCCACGATAATTCCACAAGTTCTTGCTTTTCACCAGCAACCTCTGTAACTACATCTTGTGGACCGTTCAAGGGAACTATAAAGGAATAAAATTTCAACGATTTCTTTTTGATATTTTTTGAAACGATTAGAAATTTTCTCCAAAAATGCCGCTTTGGGAATAAACAAATCTTTCAAAGGAACTAGGTGCTATTAAAATAATGTAACTCATAACAAAGATAGGAAGATTTTGTTGCTTCCGGACAATTCGAACATTTCATTTGCTATTGAGCAATCACGTTTATCATGCAGCCTCTTTAGCATGTACATCATAAAAAAAACCCGAGGTACAATATACAAAAACCGGTTCTTTTTAAGGTTAAGATGCAGTTTTTAACTATCTAACATGGTGTCATGATTTTCGGAATATGAACCCCAAAACATCTATAAGAAGCAAAGTATGATTCAATAAGGTATTAATCATCTGGCTGAAAAAAATCTTACTTGCATCCACTCTATGCAATCGTTTTCTTCATTAAACCGAAATTGAAACGTCTTTTTATTGAAATGTGCTCCTTCGTTTGTATAATGTTAACTAGAGAACTCCTGTATTGCTTACGATGGTGTCCTAGTTTTAAGAAACCAATTAAAAAGTATTTGAATACTATAAATACCTAGATAAAATGCCAATCTGAGTAGGTACACTACGGCACTTGCCGGACATTATTGATGGGGATCAGATCTCCATTTAGATTTGAGTGATCTCGGAAGCAACGTTTTTCTTGACTTACGATCACAGATCGTTCTCTCTTCAAGGGGTGGGCCTTTTCTTCCTTCACCTCCCGGCCCTTCTCGCACAGCTGCCACACTGAAACTGTATAATGTATCTGGATTGAGACTCTTTACTATTGCATAGTGGTCATTCTTTCCATTGATGTCGTCGTATGTACCGCCATTGTGCCATTCTAAATCACTAGATATTTTGTAATACAAATTGTAAGATACGACTTGGGGAGTCCCGGTATCACGTGCCTTATCCCATGCTGCCCAACCTATCCTTATTGTAGTGGAATTGCTGTACATCAAGAAAGGAGATGCAGAGAGCGTTGGAAGTTCTGTTAGGAGAAGAAAGTATCATCCTCAAAAGAAGAAACATATTTTTCCATACCAATCGGACATGCATGAAAGAACTCAAGTGGGGGCATCAGTGGGGACATCAGTTCTGCTATGAATATTAAAAACCTTAAACCTCTAATTCAATAGCTAGATCACTACTTTTCACAAATAGAGTATCCATTATTATGAGATAAAGGCAACCTATTTGCCTTGTCTCGTGAGCCATTGTACAAAGTCCAAATCAGAAAAATAAGTAAATTTTCACGTTTCTTCAATTTATGCTTTATAAAAACAATACATTGTGAAATTAAGCTGTAAAACTGCTCGGTAATATTACTCAATTTGATTTGTGTCCGGCAGGAATGGTTTTCCAGCAGTGAAGACGTCTTCAGAAATAGAGAAGCCCTTGTTAAAGTTCATCGAGATAATGGCCTTTGAAGACATTTCTCACAGTCTTTGTATGCGCTGTAACATGACCTTTCTAAGGTTCTCGTAAAGCCTCATATTCCTTATGAGTTTTACTTTTTTAAGAAATCATGTAAAAGGAAAGAAGGGCACAGGATTTACCATAAAAACAGCTGGAACTGGACAATCGTGCGTTAGCCATTTTTTTTTCTTTAAATCTTGCTCGCACTCTCACATGCCTGTGTCAGTGATTCACATTACTTCGTACACCCTAAACGGTTAGAATGCTATTAGCATATAGCTTAAGTTATTCCCCTTGAAGGAAACTATACTAAAGGAATTTAAAGAGTCACCGAAGATGAAGTTGGTTTTGTGCCTCGTCTCGCCTCACCGTTTCAGATTTGGAAGTTCTGATCTTTGTTTCCAGTAGAAACAAGTTGGCCAATATTGCTACCACACTGAGCGGGTCTTGGTGAAAACTTGTCCAAGTCATCAACTTATCCAGATCTTATAGACTCAACTAATGCAGGTTCCAGAAGTTGTATTGGAAATTATACTTATACGTAAGGTAATGAATAATAGAAGCATTAATACTTGCAGGTGTTTGAATTGTAAAAACCCTTATTTGTCTTCAATTCTTTGAGTTTTTCATATGTTTATTTCATAATTAATAGCCAGGTCCGCAACATATTTTTACATCGATTTATGAGACATTTTTCTGTCGAATTTGCTTTACCGTTCTTAACCATTATATAAAACAGTAGATACTAGATTTAAGCAACAGAATAAATTACGGGCGAGAATATAATGAGAACGTTATGGCCTAGAACGTAACTAATGGAATATTAGTACGTGTAGTTAATGGGAAACTTTGTGCTTAACATGCAGTCTTTATCTTTCTAAAGATGGTCGGTGTAAAGATACAGCGGAGGCCTTAAACAACTTTTTTGGAACAGTTTTCACGGAAGACGATGTTGTTGTGCCAGTGGCTACAAAAGTTTTATAAAGGTGACCAAGAAGGTAAATTAAAGCATTTAGAAACAACTGAAGAAATGGTTATGTCAATGATTGGGAAATCAAAGCAAGACAAAGCAGCAGGACCTGATGGAGTGAGGCCAGAGTATATTAAAGAATTACCTGACCAAGTAGTGAAACCGTTATCGATGATATTTCAGAAATCACTAAGTGAGACTCAAATTCCTAAGGAGTGGAAACGTGCCAACATAACACCAGTATATAAAAAGGGGCCAGTTTCAGATGTTAGTAACTATAGACCGGTGAATTTAACATCAGAACCAGGAAAGCATATGGAGAGTATGTTAAGAGATGCTATTGTAAAACACCTGGAGGACAAAAAGTTACTAAGTGATACACAACATGGTTTTAGACAAGCCAGGCCATGTAACACGTAACAAATTTATTAACGTATTGG
>WURT03440423.1:0-16789 GCA_009936505.3 Holothuria glaberrima
GATTTCTCAATGTAGAAAGCCTGAATAGATTTCATTTGTGGTACATGGATGCTTTATGGTTGGAGGAAGAACCTTTTTGTTTTGGGGGAGGTCACTGGTCACCTGGGGTCTTTAGAGGTTGAAAAGCAAAATTTCCCAAGAATTCCCAAGATAATCCCAACATTTTCTATGGCAAGGAATCACGAAGCCTTTGGGCTTTCTGGTTTAAAGTTGTTATGTGGTAAAATCAGGTTTCCACAAGTTTGGCTAAAGATCAATGCTGGATGGAATTGTCATTGTGTAAATACAAACAAAGCATTCACTAGGTAGGCTTGAGTTTTGCTTCTTAAGGCCTGCTCAAAGATTCTTAAGAAGAATAGTTTGTAGGAAATGTGCATTGCAGTTTCAGTTCTGCTGTTTTATCACACTAGAGAATCTGTGTGAAATTTGTATATTTCATAGGATATGGTTTAATTTTAATCTCATTTCTGCTCAGAGTTAAGGAGAGGGACCAAGTATTTCTGATGTTATTTGTTTTTAATTTAGGGGAGAGCAGGCCCTTTCCTCTTAACTAATATTCATATAACATTGTGGGAGTCTTTGCATGGCCACCAATTGCATCACAGTATGGATTTGCATGAATAACTAATGCCAGACTTCTCCAATGCAGGTTAAAAAGGCATAACCAGGTGCCCAATTTTTGAGTTATGGGAACAGTAGTCCCAAAACAGTTACAATCCTCTTGCACTTTCTTGCTGTCAATGGTTACAGAGCACCTACAGTCGGTCTATGTTGTATGTAAGGAATTATTGGATATAATGACATTTGATGAGTTTTGGTATTGAGTGACTGCATCTAACCTGTGATACAAGGGAGTCAAAGACGGGAGGGGGGGGGGTTGTGAGAGTGGTTCAGCAGAGGACACACATCTTTTGCAAGTGTTTCGACAAAATTTTTACTAGGCTGAAATACAACATTATGACTGTGTAGATATATTGCTCTGGAAAATCTTTTTCATCCTTTGACATAGAAATTTTACCAAAAGTTGCAGTGATGTTGACATCTTTATACTGAATGCACATTTCTCTGCCGAAGGCAGAGTTTGAGATGACTTTGACACTTTTATCACTGTGCAAGAGTGTTGTCTCAGTTATCATCATGCAATTTATAATATCCACTTCCCAATGAATAAATTGTAAAAATCCATCTCTGCAACTGAATACACTGTGAAGAAAGGAGTTGAACCACTCAGCTTTATATTTTCACTGCTCTTTTTTAGCCTCAATGTTCCCGTTCAGAAGTTTGCTGATCTTTAATGGTGATTATACTTTTCGCTTTGCATTAGAATACAGAAAGCATCTGACAACAGAAAACTGAACAACATGGTACTTCTTGTAGCACAACCATCACATACTAAATTTATTTCTGACAACTCCATCATTTACAATGTACATAAAATTGAATCATCATAAATGCCCATTCATAAATATGTATTCGAAAATCTAATCAAGCAAAGAATTTAAAAGGAAGGTTTTCAGCAAAGAGTTATTTTTAAAATGTGAAAGAGGAACTAAATCAAAGCCTTGTGGTGAAATTTGCATTCTGCTCCAATGAGAGTCTCTGGTTCTCAAGGTATGAGCAGATAAAGGTACTACATTTGTAACCTGAAATGAACTTGACGCAAGTAGGAGTGATGTTATCTCCTCACAAAGAAGAGCAATGCTCTGTTGTCTTTGATTTTCAGTCTATAAAGTACAGCTTGAAATAGGGATGTCACTTTCCAATTGAGAATGTGAAATTTTGTAAAATTCACATGACTCTTCTGCATCAACAGTATGAAAACATGAGAATGTGGAGGAGAGAATTTGTTGACCCTTGTATAAAGAAAAACTGCACAGTGAACAATTAATGTGAATTTATGTTTTGTATGCTTGCTTCAAGTTTACTTTGAGTCGAAAATAAAATAATTTCTCCTGCTTATATTTTGAGTATCAAATATCAGAAATGAATGCAAACTACACCAGGATGCTCAGGTTAAGTACCCCTCTAACATATGAACACTGAATTAAGCTTAAAACCATTCTTTTAAGTGCCACAGATACTGGGTTGAACTTCGCATTTTTAAAACTTGTGTTTTGTTGCATTGGACGACAAAACTCACAAGTGTACGAGATGTTATCATCTGAGACCTGGACTGTCTTTGCCCAAGGAAACTTGGACAAACCCAAAAAGTTGCCAGTTTTTTTCTAACATTCTGCCTGAGAAATAGATTTTGGATTGGCTCAATGGAGCTGCAGTGCCTCTAGCTCCCCAACCTGTACACCTGTGTCAAATTCATTGATAAAGCTAGCAAACATCAACCCATTAACCATTGTTTCTAGCCAATTATGACCAAAACTAACATCAAGCAACAAGTGGATTGACAAATAATTTTAGTCCTCCACATGTAACATATAATAAACAACACAACTTTTTTTTTTGCTGAAGTGGTAAAGGTATTGTAATTAATTCCCTCATAAGTAAAAAGAAAATAGGCTCTGGGATGAGAGCAACGTGCATTGAAAGATGTAACAACATACACACTTCACAGTCCACACCAAACTTAATGGCGACACACAGAAATGAAATGTGTATATCCTAGGCTCTCCACTGGGGACCCACAAGACATTTGTTGCCCAAGAAAAGATCTAGAACGGCCCCAGAGACGCTTGAGGAGCTCAAAATTTTAATGAAAAAGCAACTTACGTTGTACAGATCCAGCTTCTACAATTGCTATAAAAAAGAACCTTGAGTAATAGTGGCTCACAGCCCAAAACATTTGGGAACCCCTGGTGTACACTATAGTTCAGCTGGCAGTGTTGTCCTATAATAATGTTAGGCATTACACATGACAGATTACAAATAATATTAAAGAGAATGTTTTATTTGATATATGTAATATGCTTTTAAACAATACCAATATACCACTAATCAATACCATCAAATGAATATATCACAATTTCCTATGTTAAAATGTCTAAATTACATTTATTTCATTTTAAACAAACAGTAAACATGTAACTATTATCCCATAAATCTGCCGAATTGATTCAACCCTATACTATTAACAGGAAGTACATTATATTATATCTGCCTTATTTTTGTTTATCCTTAACTCCTAATCCTGATGCTCACTCCTAGTCCAATAACCCCCTCCTTCACCTAAAACCCATACAGCCTCTTTTCTTTTGTGCAACAAAATCTAGCTCTTCACTTAAACTACATACGGCAACTATTTATTGACAACCACTTACTCTTCTCTAATCTCCCCTGGCCCCACCATCAGCCCTTTGAAAAAAAAGAAAAAGTAACTTTCTACATTTTCCCATGTCCTTCTTGGTTCTTTGGGATTGAAAACTTTTTCTATAACCCCTTACATGAACACAGTGATTTACAAGGGGGATACAATGGCATCATATTTATGAGGCTGTATGGTACTGCAGTTAAAAATGCTCACTTGTGACTCTTTGGACTCTTGCAAAACCTTATCTCAAAGTTTACACACAAATTACCTTTTAAAAAATTTTATACCTGTCATCTTCTATTTCAAGAGGTATTTCAGTGGAAGTTTTTCAAAAATCGATCAATGGAAGCATTTCTAATACTTCTTCACACTAAAAGAAGCTGTACTACTTTGCATGAGCTAGTATCTCCTAATCTTTGGTTAAGGTTACTGGTCATTTGGTGTATCAGGATGCTTATACTTGTATAAAAAAAATCAACAAGTTAAAAAAATTAATAAAAAAAAAAATGTCCTTCCTAAAAACAAAATAAACTTTAATAAAGGTACATCTACACAACATTTACCTCAAATACAAACTCAAATTATACTCCCCAAAAGAGGACACTACTCAAAATATAAACCTGCAGGGCAACTTGTGTTGTAAACCTCCACTTTTGCCCTAATGATAATGGCAGATGATTCTTATGCAAGTGAAAAGTTTTAAAACAAATTCAGCAAAGTCTATATTACTGTTACAGAAACGATATCTAAATTTCTTTAATGAATATATATACATACCACAATTTTTCAAGACTTCTGACAAATAGGTTTCAGACACTTCAAAGGTGGCACACATTCAAGTGGGATGTGAGGTTTCAAAAAAGTGTAACAAATCTCGAAAAATGTCTCTACGTAACATCATTTGCTGTTGATAGTTACTGTACACTGTAGATATTTTTACATTTTGATAACCAAAATAAATGATATCACTCTTGTGTCACCCAGTGTTTAAATTTGCAGTTGCCCAACAAAAAATCTCCTGACTAAATGAAATGGTCAGCGACACTTTGATAACTTTCTTCCCTGAACTGGACAGAGCAGAAATCAAACATGTGACAAGAGAAGCTTTGTTTACCAAACAATGGCCTCAGTTGGTATAAACAGTTATGAGAACAGCGTTTCCTAGCATTATTCTGTGAGCTAGCTGTTTACTGAATGCTGGGCACAAAGTGCAAGCACGTGCCCTTTCAGATGGGCCTCACTTATTCCCAGTGGTAATATTTTGAGGGTGTTAAGGGGTAGATAGGACCTTTTGGGACATAGCTGGGTGCCTGGGTCTTTTACTCTTTCATGGTCCAGGGAAGTTAACAACCCCTAGGATTAAATGATAATCTGTGCCAAGGTCTCAAGGAGTAATACGTATAACTCTGGTTAATAGTTAGCTTTTTTAAAAGTACTTATTTTCCAAATTGATGAATCTTCTATGGTCAACGTGGTTAACTTTATCATATGAGGCTCCCCTCCAAGGAGCTTTATCCAGGGTAATCTCACCATTAACATGTAACTTGTCTGCTCTACCATTCAGAGTACGTCGATAATATAGGACGGACTCATCAGTACCCTTAGGTAATTTACCAAGTGACAGTCGTAGCATCCTCTTACTTAGATCTTTCGTGTCCACAGCTTTGTCTCGAGGACCCATTGCAGTCTTTGCTCTTACTGGAACTGGAGCTACAGAGGAAAAATTTGAGACATGAATTGTTTTCCTTTATGTCAGAACAAATTTGACTATTGAACATATGTTAACTTAAAATAAAATCTTCTGACAAATATAAAAATTCATACTACCACCCATTCCAGGGATTCTCCCGCGATTAAGGCCAAGAGCCACTCTAAACTGAGTTTTTAGTTTTATGATGAAGTAACAAGAAATTGACTGATTATTCACAGCTTTCTTCTGACTACATCTGTCTCTTCTTGTATCTTCTGTAGGTCACTTTAATGCATGTCTCATCCTGTAAATGGAATGAGGGTTGCCACTTGAGACAGAGTCTCTTAACTTTTTCCTATTTCATAATGTTAAACAAGTTATTAAGCAAATCCCTGATTGCTTTATCCAAGCATTGAACAGATGTACAGCTCTTCTTTGGTATGGAAAATTTGCAGAAGACATCCTTAATGGTTTTCTTTGTGCAGTGTTTCATGAAACTTTACAACAAAATGCAAAAAAAACGTGGTTGCCAATCCTTAAAGAGAAAAAGAGTGAAAGCGTACTTTTGGATGTACGCTATTATTTGAAAGAATATTGCAGTATCTGTTGAAAGAATACAGTTGTATCAAAAGCATTGGGATATAGCTATTACAGAGCAGTGTATAAATATTCACAGATCATCTGATCAGTTCATTCTGAATCTGGCAGGATAGGGTCATACCATGGAATGTGTGACACCAATGACCAATTTTTTTTCTCTTAGCGATGATTGCAATCCATTCCTTTCATCATTGAAATACTTGTCTCATGCATGCTTCCCAGTTTTGTCCTTTGAGAGCTGTCATGTACCACATGAAACATTGAACACCACCAAAAACTTGCCACTTTATTCCAACTTACCTTCAGTTTTTGATCTCTGGTGCTTAGCACTTTGAACAACTCTTGCCCCAGAGTGTTTCCTCTGGGGTGGCCATGTTTCATCTAGAGATGCCTCTCCCTTCTTGGATAACTCATTCTGTACTTTGGTGATTTGATCAAATATAAATGGTATTAAACTGACACATCCCCCAAAGAGGACTCTTGCCTCTTCACAACTGAGATGATTGACCTGAGATTAAGAAAATGAAATAAATTTATATTTTGAAAGCATAAAGGTGTGTAATTTCCCTTTTAACAACACATGCCTTCAGCAAAATTGGAGATATTTTATCACAAAAGTGGCAAATCTTCACAAAGATATTTTCCAAAAGAAATATCCTGTTGACACCTGTTGATAGGTTCAACACGTAGAAAAAGTAATTAATATGAAACAAGTACCAAAAAGTTTCAAACAAACAACCAGTGAAGGAACAACATAGGGAAAAACAACAAACTTTTTCATGGCAGTTCTCTAATCTCACCCCATCCAGTAGCAATTCTCCCTACTAAGCTAACTTCTAGCCCCTCCTTCAATTTACACCACACCACCTCCTGTCTGGTACACCTCCAAGACATGCCACAGCCAGGCTTTGAGTTTTAGATTTTCCAGGTGTGCTACAAATCACACTCCTCAGGAAATTAAGTAGTGTGGTAGGTGTGCTGTTTTATTAAACTTTAATAGATTTGCCTGAGTTTCCATTCTTTATCTAGGTGTGCAAAAAATCGCACTTCTCACAGTGATTTGAGGCGAGTGATGGTGTGCGATCGTACTCGCACTCCTCAAACTTCAAGGCCTGCACAGCCTGCACTGAGCGTATATTACTTGAGGCAAAATTGTCACTGTGTATGTGAGCTTAATTGGGAAAACAACTGGCTGTACCTTTACAAGTCATTGTTGACTGACTAGCATAGAGCTATAGTATATTGCTTGAATGAATGTCAATCAAAGTGCAGTTACCAACTGTATTTAGAACTGTAGGGCTATTCCTAAATATGTTTGGGCAGGAAGTTGCTAGAAACTGCCTGGTTTGGGAGGATGCAATATCAGGCCTGTAGTCAAGCCCCCCTTGAAAATTTTTTCTCCTAGTTTTCAAGTTGCCATTAGTGAATTTAACATTTTGGCACATTTTGCCCCCTGAAAAAATATTCCCCCCCCCCCGGAAGCCATTTTGCCCCTCTTCAGTACCTTGTCTGGCTATAGCCTGTGCCATATCCCCTTTAAACAGTGATAAAGTGATAAAAGATTAGTTCCCAGTTCTTATCTGGTAATACCAGTTTAAATCTGTTGGCATTTCAACAAGTGTGAATAAAAATTTTCTGTTCGATTTAGTTGCCAACAGAAATATTTCTGCAAGGCTTGAAGGGAGGGGAATGAAAAGTTGTTTTGTCTTTCACGAGGGACATATACGCCTATAAAATGCTCAGAGATGCCTTCAGCACAACACTTAATCATAGGGATCAGCACCCAACCTCAACTGCTGAGCATCTCTCTTCATAAAAATAGTATGGAGAAAACTGGCTACACCTCTGCTTCTCCATATAGTGTATGACACTAATAAGGGGTGGATGAGGATGGGGAGCAGGGCAGGTCCTGGTAAAAGAAAATTTGTCCCTCTTTCCCAATTTTCACTCCAATTTCAATATGAGATGAAGAACGATGAATATTTCCAACTTCTTTTCATTCCCAAAAAAGAAACCACACTTTCAATTAACTATCAAAATTTAGGCCATTTCACATTTTAGATCTACACATAGGACTCAACAACAAACAATTGTTTGTTTACCTCTGTATGCGGGTATTTGGCCCTCAAACCAGAAAAGTCATAACTTGGATTCAATAAGGTCCTCCATCTCTGCATGGCCCTGGCCATGGGCCCATCCCTGGAAGTATCTGCCACAGATTCAGCTTGCTTCCTGAGTGAGTCAAGGTTGGCTAAAAGGTCTAACCATTGCCACATAGCTCTTTTATCTCTTGAGTTTTTGGTTCGGTCATGAAGTTCCTTGACCTTAAAAGAAAAAGTGTGGAAGAGCTTCTTATAGTTGGTTTTGGGAACAATATTAACACATTAATTACGTAAATCCATTCTCTAGTCTATCTTCTTTCAAACCATCCAGTCTGTCCTCTTCATCAATGCGATTAATGAGAAAGTTTGGAGTTTGAGTGTAAAAATGTTAACAGAATTAAAGTGAAATTAATTTTCTGAGATAAACTTTACTTCATGAGGGGCTTTGTAAATTTCAAGTAACTATGTAGAGTGTCAGTTATGGAAATGAAAAGAGAAAAGTAAATAACATAAGATGATTTCATGACATGAGTAATTTGCAAATCTTTATTTCCCTGTTTTTCTCAAGTAATTGCACACCTTGCACTTAATGAACAAAACATTTTCTACTATCTACTAAATATTTCAAACACTTTGTTTCACTAGCACTTTGAACAGAACATGGAAACATAAAAACTCATCAAGATAGGATGCCTAAGCTAGTCATCTAGATGGTCAAAACTCCAGACAGAAATACCAGTTAAGTAGCTGCCTTTGCCTGGTTTTAAAATAGCCAATGTTCATTCCCTTAGCAGTTGAACACAGCTATGCCAAGTCACCATACTAAACAGTGAATAAGTAGCAGCTCAGTCAGAAGAATCAACAAACCAACCTCAGCTATCGTTTTAAGGGGTTTTGCCTTTTCGTAGGCATCTGTCCGAGTGTTGTCCAAGGCAGTAACAAATGTCATCTGTTGTTGCCTGAGTGTGTCATACTTTAATCTCAGCTTGGTGGCTGCGTGACGTAGATCAGTCATGCTGTTGGTTGCTGCAGAAGCAAAACACAAGTTGGGTTAAAAATCATGCAAAGAAATGATGCCTATGGCTTCATCACAAAGAATTTTCTAAGAATAAACTTGGTTAATGTAGCCACTCTGGAAGTTAAGCACTGCCTTTGATATCTGGAACAAGTGGCTTAGCCTAGCAGATTCATGTAACATGTTGACAAAATATTCCCTACACAACCAGTCTGGTAATGTTGTAAATATGGCTTTTAATCAGTAGCAAGATGCAAACAAGTATAGCCTAAGGCCTATATGTCCTTGCAAGTCTAAATGATTTTTGTTCCAAATTCCCAATGTCCCACGTGCAATATAGGGTGGTACAAGTGCTGTAGCAAGTGGTACCGGCCTAAAGGTGGGAGAGACTTACACAACCTCAACAGTGGTCCTCTCTCTGAGTCATGTGTCCATGCATCAATGATCAAGATATGATTATGAGAAGCTCAGACACTCTATAAATATTATATATACTGGGGTAATCATGAGTAGATCACTTAACAACTAAAGTGGCAATAAAAATATAATAACATTACTAAAATGAATAAAAGTTTGCAGTAACATTTTCGGCAAATGAGTCTTCCACATTGTGCTGTATTTTGGTGTTTTTTGGATTGAGTAATCTGTAGAAAATGTGAATTTTGAAAGCAGGTGACAGTATACAACACAATGTTTAGGAAGGAATCTTGAGTCAATCATTATCAAAAACAAGCAGATAAAATACTAGTATTAAATACTATGTTTAAGAATTTTAATGTTAATAAACAAAAAGAATGTTTTCTTTTCTATCTAAATTTTGACTGAAAGCTTCATGAAGAACAGTTTGGTCACCATTTTTGGTAATGTTTGCAAATTTCTAGTTCATTCCTTATTCTGAAACTTGGAAATATGGCCATGAGTCATGTTTTTGCTTTGAACTTAAAAAATGATAAGGCAAATAGGCTACATCTTTTTGATGTTCTTTGAAGAATATGCGTTGTGGGCCATGTTTGTGTTGGAATCACAGTGCACCTAGGCCTACAGCTGTTCTGGCGTTTAGAACACAGTGATCGACTCATGATACTGATTGACTCATGATTACTTACTAGGCCTAGGCCTTTACAGGCAATGTAATTTTTCCCACAAGAGTGATCTAGACTGATGTGAATATAAGCATAGGCTAAGTTAGGCCTTATTGTATTCGCCTCGATCAGTGTTAGGCCTAGGCCTACCTGTCCAAAACTTAAAAGTAACTGAGTTGGTCTTCCTTCGATAGAATGATGGCCCTTGAGTGGCTGAATTTCAGATACTGTGAGTATGTGAGACCTGAACACAAGCTGGTCACGGTGCGTGTTTTAAGAATAATTCTATGCCGTCATCAAACAAAGAAACTAGGCCCATAGTCTGCATTAATGAGTCGGCATCATGTCCGCACTTTCCAATCACTGCCAACGCTTCTTCCACAGGCTGAGCAGCAACTTTGATCCGGTAAAGTACAGCCTTAGCCTAGGCTTAGTGTTAAGGGGCGACCTGATCACAGCAGTGGGTACGGTGGTTATAGCTAAGCTACAACTAGGCCTAGCTGCACTTTAATACATAGGTAGGCTACGGCCACACTAAGTTAATGCGGATCGGAACATAACAAAGTTATACTACATTGATATGGTCGAGCTACCGTGCCGGTCACCTGTTGAGTTCACTGTCTAGTGTTTACATCCTACACAGTTAGTGTAATACACACCTGTTTGTACATTTCGCGTGCAAATTATCTTTTGGTGGCTTCAATTGGTCCCATGGAAACAGAAATGAATATTCATATTATTACGTTTAACTATTTCAGGCTTAAGAATATTTTACTAAAAATATTATTTAATTACAACATCCAAACTTATAACTAAAGTTTTAATACCTTAAAAATAGATGTTTAAAATACTATTATATTACGTTCATAAATTGTTTAATTTTTTGGTACAAGCAATATTTTCACGTAAGGATCTTAAGTAGAGTTGGTATCATTTATTGATGTTTGACATTTTATTTCGGAATTCTGTAAGGTCTCGGAGCTAACGACGTGAACGTTTTCTACAAAAGTAGACAGAAATACGATTTTCTGTCACACAAATGAAAAGGTAGAAGCTTAAATAGTAATTTTTTGATAAATTCACTTTTCGGTGTCATGAAACGTTGGAATGGACGTACTGTAAGTGTAGAAAGATGCGTTGTTACGGTGCTTGACCTCGACAATATAAATGCCTTTACGTAGCCTTTTGTACTAGTACCTATAACGCGAAACTCAATACAGGCTTTCAACGTACACTGTTGCCAGTGTTGGTGTGTTACAGTTACGGTTAGGCCTAGGCCTAGGCTACACTAACTTCCCAAAGTTATATTGACTAAGCCTTAGTCTAAGGTAAGACCACTGCCAATGGAAATAAAAGAAAGTAACAGATTGGGGGGTAAAGCAGGTTGAAATACCTAGGTTTTGGCTCCCATAATTCCAGTTTGATAATGCTTGAATTGAAATTGAACAATGCGCATCTGTAGCCGCTGTCACAATCAATGCGTCAATTTTGGATGCAGTATGTGCACCGCAGTTTCTCTTGACAGTGCATGTGAACCAGTTATATGTTTCAAGCACGCACACGCAAGGAAATGCAGCCTTAAAATTTAACACGCAAACTGCCTACACTGAGCCTGTACATTGGCTATACTATACAGTAGCTCTGTACAAAAATTGCAAACAAAATTGGCCTTATTAAGTTACGTTTAAATCTTAGGCTTAAGCTAAAAACTCTGAACTTGTTGTACGGCTATCTCTCGGTAGAAAAATTCTGTGGTAAAGATTTGTAGCTCGCATAGAAATCAAGTCTGCCAAAGGATTTGCAGATACAAACAGATTCACATTCTTTTTCTTTGTTTTGCAAAAAGTGAAAAATCTCTTAGAGTGGCCTTGTTAGGTCATGCCATCATACAGTAGGCTACATGTTAGGTTTGAATTAGCCTAGCCAAGGCCCTATGCTACCACGCCAGAGTAGGCCTCAGCTAGAAATAATTGTATAAGACCTTAGGCTTACGGAGTATCGATAAGTGGTAGGCTATAGCCTAAGTTGATGGGAAAATGCAGTCACCCTGTATATTGGGGTGACCGTCGAATGCGCACTTAAGAAAGCTATCATACAAGGTTGTTAGTGTGCAATGTCATACTCGGTGCGTACTCGAAGGGCCCTGCAGTCGACGGGCACCCTAGTATAAAGCATGGTTTTCCAACCTTGGGGTCGCGACCCCAGTTGGGGTTGCAAAAGACTTAAAGAGGGGTCGCAAACTAGGCTAGTTTGAAAATATTTAAAAATTTTTCACTCCCTAATGCAAAATAGTAGATATCACTTATCCAGCAATTCTGCTGGAGACAACAGACAAACTAAACACATTGCTTACGCGACTTCGTGAAGTCAAATGCAATCATTGGAAACAGTGCCGTAAATGAGGAGGTGAATTTGTTAATCTTTTTTTGGGAATATTAATTGGCAGTGGCTCACCCAGTGGGGGTGGCTCAAGGGGATTGAGCTGCCCCCAAGAGTGGTCTTTTTTTTTTCATTAGATGAAAATGTATTTGCTATCGTTTATAACTGAGGTAAGGGGCCAAGCGAAATGTTCTTAAATGTAACAAACTCGCAATCAGAGAATGTACAAATTTTATCAGACATTTGTATAGCCAAAAACTCCAAATGCCTATTATTAGTTAATGTATTACTCATGTATTCTGCAGGAAAACATTTCGGGTTATAAAACTCTCACTGCCAGACTTGACCATATTTGACCGTATAATCTGCCAAAAATATTAAGGAGAAGGGTTTTCCATCCAAGAAAGTACTAACAAATTTATTTCCAGGAGCTAACTTGCAGAGTCTGGGAAGGGCGATTTTCGGCAATCTAGGGGTAATTTTTTTTTTTTTAAATGTTCTTGTACGCTCCACGCCAACCGATTGTGGTACTCCGCTTAGATGGTCTTCCCACAATTCTCAGCCCCCTAGTCCAGAAACATGGGTGCGCCACTTTATTTGGGTGGCGATATGATACTACTACCTAAAATGGAGTCGCCTCCGGAAAAAGGTTTGGAAACCCTGCTGCTGAGTCATCTATTTCTAAGTCAGCCACTGTATGGTCACTTCTCATTCTCTAACCTGCTATAAAATGACCTATGGGCAACAACTTCAATCCAGATGTGATGTGATGATGTAGGCTGAGGCACTTGAAAGTGTTCAAATTTTGTAACTACATGTTTATCTCCCTAATGTTCTTAATGATTATCCTAAACATTTTTTATCTGTTCTTATTCATTAATGATTGTGTTCTGGTTCTGCATAATCTCCACCATACGGGATGTAACATGCAGGCACAGAAGGCTGAGCAGCATACTAACCACTTAAATGGGCTCTACTAATGAGATCTTCAAGAAATGTAATCCCGACTTAAAAGCACTCACAATGGGGGCGTCCCTGACACTGGGTGGGGGGCAGTTCCATTCAGCAAAAGTCCTAGGAAACAGTGAATATTTGTAACAGTCTGTGTGGGCTGATAGTTTCACAAGTGAACTAGAGGCATAAACAGTACTCTTGTAGACATGCCTCTGGAAGGAACTGACAGGTAAAAGTCATTGTCAATTGCAACTAATTTGTTGACAGACTTATACATCAGAGTCAATCTTTGGGCAGCCCTCCTATGCTCTTATGATTCCCACCCCAGACTAGAAATCATGTCTGTGACACTGGCCTTTTTGCTTAGTGTTCTTGCAGACCAATCTTGCACTATGGCGCTGGAACCCCTAAAGCTGATCTTTCAAGTCTTTCTGATAGGGGTCCGAGACGGAGGCTCTATATTCAAGCCGTGGCCTTATTAAGGTTTTATATGCCACTGCTTTCACCTCATGGCTACAGCTATACAAATTTCTACAAAGCAAACCAAGCATTTGATTTGCCTTTGAAGTCACTCTATGAATATGGTTTGCCCAGCTTAATTTGTTATTTCCAACCCCAGTTAAGAATGTCTAGCAACTGTTTCCAAAATCAAGTCGCCCATCTGATAAGAAGATTTGATTGCATTCTTTTTATGGATCATATGCATAACGTAGCACTTCTTTTTATTGAATTTCATCTGCCAGCATTGTTCCCATGCACAGAGCTTATCAACGTCTCTCTGGAGCTCTCTAGTATCATGTTCGCTTTTTATTTGCCTATATAAAATACTGTCATTGGCTAAAAGACTGGTTTCTGAACACAAAGTGTCTGTAATATAATTAATGTAGATAAGGAAGAGTAGTGTCCAGACCCAATACCGTACCTTGTGGGACACCTGAAGTCACGCTTACTTGGGGAGAAGACACTCCATCAAGAGTGACCTTTTGAGTTCTTTTAGTCAGAAAATTCCTAATCCAAGTATGTAATGAGTTACAAACTCTTGCGTGTTTTAATTTAGCTACTGTAGGAGCCGTTCATGCGGTACAGTATCAAATGCTTTAATACTGAAGTCCATAATGATAACATCTACTGTACTTGATCTTTATCACCAAGGATTCTGGCAATATCATTGACTGTCAAGGCTAATTGAGTTTCGCGTGAAGTATACAGAGAACTTGTGCATTACTTGACGGGAGTGAAATTAAATCCTAAATAAATTAAGGTAGCTTTATAACAGAGAGGATATAAACTAAATTACATAATGAATGAAGATATGGTGGGCAATTTCATGCAAGAGCAGACATGACACCTAAAAATTTCAAAATCATCCTGCAGCATCAAATTTGGTGTCAAATTAAAGTTAAAAGTATGAATTTTCCAAATTTTAACTCAGAATTACATTTTCAGGGCATTTTCATATTTTAATGCTGTGATTAATTAGTCATTACTGATTTTGCTCAAAATATGAAAAAAGGCATGAGAAAACATTTGCTCAGAAATGACATTAAAGAAGCTCTAAAATTCCCTTAAATTTCATACATACTGTAGCATGATGATTTCAAAAGTATTCATACCTTTATTTTTTTATTAGCTGTTTTCATTTTGCTTCAGTAATGCTAACGATTTTTCCTAATTAACTTGTCATTCTGTTACCAAAAAGTACTTATTTTTAATTTTCCACAAAAACTTGAGAAAGGATGACAATGAAAGTTTGTATGCAAAACAGGTTAAGCATAAATATTGGCATTTTTGTAGCTCAGCTCATTATAGTTAATTAAATATATTTAATTAAATCCTACCATTCCGTTACCAAGTTGGTAATGGAATGACGGTAATGGAATGACAGCATAACTCATCACAGTACTTATGGTGTAAGGGCTCATATCTGATTTACCTCAGCACATGCATTGTTACCACCTGTTGCTATAATTCATTAGCAATAATGTCATTGTAGTTGTCATTCTAATTTGCCTAAAATTAGGCATTAAGTAACAATATATATATATATAATTGATTCAATAATTGTAATTTCATTATTTATGTGGAAATGGATTATAGGAGAATATTTTGTCCCTACTACAGTATATAATATTATTTGAAGCTATATGGGCAATGCCTCCACACGACATGAACTTTCTTTTAGTCAAAAGGTACCAAGAAGTTGACCACAGCTTAAATATCCCATTGCTGAATAAGGGATTAAAATCAACTATGTACAGTAAGCTTTAAAAACCCAACAAATATAAGAAAAAGATTACAGGCCAAAACACAAAACTGTGGTTTGCCGAGATGGCCGAGTCATAGATGCATTTAGTGTAGTATGTATAGGTTTTTGTTGTTTCAACATTCAATTTCTTAACTTGAGCAAATGTACTTTTAGTCCTTGTTTTGTTGAAAACAAGAGGCTGTGATAATTTAGATAACAAATTGAAAAACTTAAGTTCATAATGCAATAACATGGGGTCTATGAGTGCGATGGATGGGTTGGAACCGTTGGGTGCTGGTTGGGTGTGGAGTAGGGTTGGGCGGTATACCGGCATTCACAAGCACCAGTACCAGCAGTACAGGTAATGAATGAAAATACCAATATTTGTGTGCTTTCCATTACCGGTTCTTGATAAAACTTCTGGTGCCTCTTTTTTATTCCAAATGAGAATAACTGTACCTGTACCACTTGTTTTATGTCACAATGTGCTATGAGTAAAACTTCCCACAAATACAGTATCTCCGCCCCAAAAATGAAATCAACGGTTCATTTTCCATATCAACTACAGTACCATGGTAAATCAGACTGTAATTCCAGTGTGTTAGCTTGTTATCAGGTTTAGTATTTACTGTAAGTCAAGCCCTTCCTGTAGGCTTTGGGTGCTGTGTTTGAGGTTCACACCATACAGTTATACGGCTAAGATGCTTCCAACCATCAGTTGTAAGTCGGTACTGTTCACAATATTGGTTCTTGGTAACCAGTGGTACCAGTACTAAAATTTAAAGGTACTTCCCATCCCTAGTGTGGAGAGGGGTAGGTCTATGCTTTCTGCATACCAACTTATTGTACACATGATGGCTGTGAGTACAGTAAGTTTAGTTGGGAATCATACAATCTGTACCTAATAAATTTATATAGTCATAATTATTTTTTATAATTAAAGGTAATTTGACTAATAAAATATGCAAATTAAGACAATCTTTTACATTATTCTTTAGTTTAGCAGACTGCAACTACATCTATTACAAATTTTACTTTAATCTTTAGCATTAAGTAATGAATGAAGCATCATTGATAATCATTCTTGATTTCTCACAAAAATCAAAATTTGCTGCGTCATTCTGTTACTGAATATGGGTTTGATTAAAGAAGCCTTATTAATTATATGAATTAGGAAACTTTTAAATTTGTGTGTCACATTGCAGATTGAGGTCCAAATGAATTAATTAGAACTTGAACGTGATAAGTGAAGAATTAACTTCACAGAGTTCTGACGGAATGAGCACTGCTGAAAAAACCTACAGTATATCCGTTTTAGCGTCATTCCATTACCAAGCTCATTAACATGCATGACTCGTTACTGACAACTACGCTGGGGGAGAAAAATTGTACAAATTATGGTAACTAATTCTTTGAATTGATATTTGTGATATGTATGACCAAAAAATTAAACACTGATG
>WURT03440644.1:0-22539 GCA_009936505.3 Holothuria glaberrima
TTTCCTTTGGCATCGGGGGTGGTCCCTGCAGCCCCACGAGGTGTGGCTCCTTGGGCAGCAGTTGGAGTGGCTGACGAGAGCCCACAATTGGATAGTCTCTCTAATAATTCTTCTGTTAGCCCGTGCTTAGCCAGCGGTGCTGGGTCTACACCTCTGCGTGTGAATCTGTCTGCTAGGGATGCAAAGCATCGGAGGGCCCCATCTGATACCTTCAGAAAGATTAAAAAGTTGGAAGACATGGATCTGACAGTTTACTTTGATTATTAAGAAAGAGGGAAAAGCACAAAAAGAAAACCTACATTTACTGTTGACTAACTCTGAGAGTAAAGTGAATTATTCACTTCATCAGTTCTTACAATTCTTACAAAATATTCCAGTATGAATCATTATCCCTTTACATTCTGCAACAAAACAGCATAAAATTCAAAAGAGGTCCAACCTGTTTTGTGCAGTCACTTAACATTTCCAAATGCATTCAAACTACATTTTTCTGGTCAAGCTTAACTTTAAAGAATCTTTCTGAAATTTTCAAAGAGTCACTGACTTATACTCCGTACATGAAAATAACATGTCCCCATTAAGCTACTGTAAGTTGGAAAACGAGCATTACTTAAAAATATAGATAGGCACTTACGTGATTGTCCTCATGTTTCAATAAAGTAGACAAAGACTCAACACAGGTCTCAAGAGATGGATCACTAGGTTCCATTTTGCCACATAGTCTGGAGACCACAGCCATTGCAGAATGAAGGGTATCTTTGTGAATCATGTGACCACTATCTCTAATGAAGGAGAGTACACACTGCAGGCCTCCAGCTTCAAATATAGCACCTGACTCTCGAGTACACATGAACTCCAGAACCTATTAAAAAGTAAGTAGAAGCAAAACAGATTCACCAAACAAAAGGAATTGTGAGTACGCAGAACAACCAGGAATGCAACGTTTACAAAAATTTCATTCAATTTTATTCAGTACAGAAAAGCAGAGATACATAAAACACTATAATAGGCATGACAGAATAAAATGACAGTAGAAACTTCAGGCTAAAGGTGTAATGAATAATCCAAGATCCTATCAACTGGACCACCAATGTTATTCCACACTAGATGCAACTGTCAACTTGTGTAACAGGTGAGGTAAGAAGGTGCAAAACAGATGGAATTCCAGAATCATACTGCATTCACAGCCGCACAAAATATTGATGCTAAAAATCCTATGCACACAATACACATTGTAATTAGCAAACTGTAGCTTTGAAACATTTAGTTTCTGGACAAATTTGGAAACTTTCTAATAATACATACATATACGACATGTATTGAAACTTGTACTAAATATATGAAATGCTCAAAAGTGTACATGTACTTTGTAATTGTACAAATTCTCAACCAGTTGAAGCTCAGAATTCTTTGCAGGGGCAAAAACAGCTGCCTTTGGATGGAATAAATCATTTGTTAACTTTAATACAATGCATTACAGTATTGATAAAATCTTGCATTATCAGCTGCTCGAAAAATTTATTCCCTTTCACTGGAGAAATGCTACATTACTAGCAAAATAAGCTGAATATTGCACACTGATAGATTAGGTGAAGTGAGTAGAGGCATTATCCCTGAAGTATTATTATTTTATACACTAGTAATTTATTGCAACTGATGTTTCAGTCTCCATGCACTGTTAGTGTAATATGAAATTGAATTTCCAGACACCCTTGCCAATGTAGCATGTACCAATACATAACCCTGGATTCTAAAATGACCACAGGAGTCATGAACATTTAACTATTTTCAAAAGTTATCAACTCTGTGATTACAGTCATACTGTAGTGTATTCTATAGACAAATGATTCACATAAACCTGCTCAAGTAAAGGTCAAGATTGATCAGAGTAAACAAGTTCTCCCATTTGAAACAGCCTGTGCAGTAAAGTGGATGAACAGTTAGTCAGTGTAATGTGTGACAAAATTGATTCAGGAAATCTAACTAATATACTGCAAGCTCATATTTAAGTTTATGTTCCCATAGGTAACATTCTTTCACCTGAGGCCTACAGTATCTATTAAAAGGAGACACGCTTCATTAATACTATTAAGGTACCTACACATCTCCAACAAATGATTTATTTTGTTTAGATCTAGATGCTTTTTCAATTCACCAATATGACAAAGTTCACATTTCAAACTGTAAGTCAATAGCATGTGTCACGCATGTACTATTAGAAATGACTCACTTAGACCACACCAGTTAGAGACATAAACATGAACTGGCAACTAATCAACTCCACAATCATGAACATCAGCTTCAGACAATTCATTTTAATCTGTTGCTACAGATCTTGTACTAGGTAAAACAGGTTCTTGGGGCTTGGCACAGTTTAAACAAATTCACTGACATCTAGTACTGTATGTGCAGTGATGTACGACCAGAAGTCTGTCTGATGGTAAGAAATTTACACAGTAATAAGATGCAATCCTATTATGAGGGTAGCAATAGACATCGCTACAGAGTAGATACATGTTGATTAAATGTATCATAAAGGTACTAGGATATGTAAGCTGCCTCCTGGGGAAGCTCTCTTATTTCCCGAGAATGCTCATGAGCTGTCCTGTACAGAGAGAGAGCCTCCTGTGTATGCTGTCAGCTTATCAGCGTATAATCGAATCATGTTCGAGTCCTGTAGGGCCTACAATGATATTGATGTAAAAGAGGATAATAACACACAATGTTTTAGAAAGTACAGGCTGGGTACTTTCACATAGGTGGTAATGACTGTATAGGAAAAACAGAACTTTCACAAATAATCACAATAAACACAATAAATGTAGGAAATGCCAACATTCTGTATTCCAAATATAGGCCTGTCACTCCATTTCTCTTTGTTCCTGACAAATGTGACCTTCAACTACTGTATTGTACTTTCACTTCAGAAAACTCTTTATTCAAATGTAAAACAGGTGAGCTTGAATTTACAGGGACTAATGTATTCACCATGTAATATCACATTTTGTATGACAGACAACCTGGTCAAGTTGCTCCACAAAAATGTGTATGGATCTGTGTTTAGACCATGAATACAGTAGATACCATCTGCAACAATGTAGACAAGTAAAACTCAATAAATCCAAAAGCTGCTATGCAACATTTAAATATATAAAATTATAAATTAAATTGGCTTAGATGAGTCAAGATTATGATGAAGAGCAGTGGGCAAGGTACTACTAAAGTACTAATACTTCTCTACCTTTTTTAGGAAAGAATGGTCACACACAGTATACACTAATCATGCATATTCAACACCAACTTATGATTTTGTCTATGTTACTGATTACCCTTTAATAGTTTCATTGCACTTCATAGTTTGATACAGTATCATACTATGTGGTATCCTTCAGAAAACATAATCTGGATAATATGTACGACACTTCAAATCTACTTTGTCACATTCTCATGGAGACAGAAACCAAAGAGATCTGTCAGCAGATGAGCATAAGGTTTACAGGGCAAATCTCATCATCCCAGACAGTTCCAGTTATCCCACTTGAGTTACTTCTTACCCCTCCCAAAACTGTGTTAAGCTCCTCCTTATGCAGACATTGTTGCTTAAGGTCATGTCCTGGAGAGCATATCAAAACACTCTCTCTGCATGGTGTGAAATGTAAGCTACTCTTTCATCTTTCGAATTTTAAAATTTTGATGTCAATCAAAGAGCAGCCACAAATAGAATTTTGCTATCCCCAATCAAAAGTGTAATTTGAGGTGATGACTGTCTGAAGGAGAGACAACAGAAGGCCCTTAGAAAATGTGAGCTTGCCAACCAGAGGCTTAAGCAGGCCTGAGCATTAGAATTTTGAGAAAATCTAAGAAAGGGAGTGCACTGAACACCACTCCTGGTTAGGCTGGCTTACCTTGATACACTGTTCTGCTAAATCTTTACTGGTTCTGTTCTCTGGCTCCACTACTACCAATCGGTTACAAAGAGCCTTGACAGCGCCCTCTACAGCTATGATCCTCCTGGTACATTCTGCTGACACATCCAGGTAGTAAGTTATAGCCCTTGCTGTTACTTCTAGTACATTGTTGGGTGCATGCTCATCCAAAAATATCTTGCAGAGAGCTGGTAGGAAAGTTCTGGGTGGACAGCTGAAAAGATAAAGAGGAACAACCTGCCACATACGTGCTAAAGAAACGCACATTCAATAAAGCACATTGTAAAAGAGCATACTGTAGCTCCTTAACGACCATCAACAGTCCAACATTGTCTGCTTCCAGATGGTAGCAAAGACTTTCTTCTTTCATGACAGCAAAATTCAAGTAAAGGATAAAATTTGATAAACACAAATATAGAGTACATTGTTAAGTACAATAATGTACAAAAATTTTAAGTACTGGTACTAGCTGGTTGAATTACTTAGTGATTATGTACAGCACTGCATGAAACAAAACTGTAGCTGATGTGGCTGAGCTGCAAAATAATGAACGAAAAACTGTCTCAAAGAAGCCACAATTTAATGAGTAGGCCAATATATAATAAGTTTGTACTGCTCATTTATTTTCATCATTTCACTGCCAACCTTAAAATGTACAGTAGGATGAAACATTCATTTAGTACTTGAGGTATCATTCCAATCAAATATTTTCTCAAGAATTTTGCTGGCTGGGATGAAATTATTTGCACTTAAAAAGTCAGTTGATTACAGTACCTTACAGTAAGTGCCTTTAGTCAGCCCAGGCCAGCAATAGTGGCAGAAACTCAACCATAGGCCTATCTTACTTAAAGTATTCCTCAGAAGATGTAAAGTGATAAGGAAGCATACATGTATAGTAACGGCACTGAAGATGATGCAGGTCCGTAATTGACACACCTTCACAACTTACTAGCTATCACCGTAGCAACTTTACTGTAATATAGCCTAATGTTTTGAGCCACTTTCAGTGCAGTTAAGAGACTGGCATCAAAGAAAATTCTAAGTTTAAGCTTTCTTTTACTAATTTCTGGACCAGAGTAGGAGAACTGTGGGAAGCAATGCATTCGTAAGTTACTACACATTTGGAAAAGGCAAACAGGTCAGAATATGGATTTATTGTGTTCTAAATATCCACTTCTGAAACTGCTTAGGTGCATCAATTTCGGGCCCACCATGCTACCATGTTTTATAAAGTGTAACACAGTACACCATATACCTGGTTGCCAAAAACATCAATATGGTGATCAAACATTCTCTGCAGGGGAAACTGCAGCCAAGCCAGCAGTCTGAAAATTGTAATTACCAATGTAACTGTGGCAAGCACAAGGGTATCATTCAAGTATTTAAATGTGCCCTTTGAAAATGTCAGATTAATTGTAACTGTATCCCTTCAGCTAAGCTCACACCCTGAAATTCTTTGTCTGATGTTGTGCATTTGAAATTCCTGACAAGACCATGTCATTTGAGGCTAATAAAAACTATTTGTACCAGTGGAAGAGTGGATATATTAGAGTCACCTAGCTACAGTAAGTAGTTAATGTTTGAGACTGTGACAGTCATCTATGATTGGTACATAACTGATCTGGGTAAACAGCAGCCCTTCCCTTCCCCAAGCATAAAGTATTGCTTGGCAAAACTGCTTCCCCAATGAGCCAAAAACCCGCCCCCTCTCCCCCACTGTGAAACTGTCTTCCCACATACTGTACCTATGGTCACAACTGTTCTTCCATAACACTTACAGTAGTATACCCACTTAGCATCAATTAGTAAATACTGTTCCAAATACCTTCAAAGCTGAGAACATACTAATTGCATCCAGCTTCAGAACTAAAAATATTTATTTTTAAATGTACCATTGATATCAAATGTAAGATATTTCTAAATAAACTTACATAGACTTGCACAACACACAAACCAAGAAAGAACAGAAGCAAATCACAGCCTCTGTCTGTAAGTCTGGTACTGTATTGTACAGTGTGAGCACTAATACCCATGTCCAGGATTTCAAGGGAACACACAGCCCACTTGAAAAATGTTATTCCATACTTGTATGTATGTATACATGTACAGGATGTAATCATTTTTCCACCTGTGTAGGCAGTATACTTAAAATTTGCACAGTAGCACATTCCCCTTCACAGTGTTTAGTTGTGCATCCAACTATGGTACAAACTCATCGAGTCAAGAGAATTTCAATGCAGTGCCTTGTATTTGGCATGTACATGTATACACATTACATACAAAACATATATTGAATTACCCTTCCAGTTGAATCCAACAAAATTATCATTATACAAGACCCATCAATGGCAAGTTTTTTTCCTACATGCTAAACATCAGTTTTAATGTGCAATACACTGTAGGTCAAGTGCCACCTTCAGTAGGCCTACAGTATATCCACCAAACATTCTTAACACAGAATAAGCAATACAATTATGAAATTCTGTGAACATTATTATCAGACAATGTCTCCTTCCTAAAGTGCAAATTCCAAATCTATGGATAATTCCCCACAGGGTCAACAAACTATACCAAATGAGGGCCTCTTTCTGAAAATTTTCTATCTTTCAAAGGAAGAATGTGGACCTCTGCCAAATCTTGCTCTGTCTATCCATCTGGTATATAAAATATTACTGACTTCTTTCCAAAGACAAGTGACCAGGATACATTAGGTAGTAAGACCAGGTGCCCCCCCTAGAATTGCAATAATTGCCTCCGAAAGAGTAAATACACATTTCTGGAGGCCCACATCTTTAAAATTATGTCAAGCTACTCCTGATCTAACACCATATTCTGAATACTGTATGTGCCTACAGACAGACACCACACATACTAGTTACAGGCCTCCTGTCATATTTCTTCAATGGCAAGTAAGCAGGCAAAGTCATGACAAATTCACAATCTGGGTAACATTCAGCGTGAAAATATGGTAATAATTTTATACTTTTCGAAAGGACATAACTTCGAAACCACTTCAAAATTTCAGTGTTTTGGAATCCAAGATGTTGAAAAGAAATTGTGATTTGATCTTTTGAAGTATATACTTCTGTATAACTTTTATAAAAGAAATGTAAAATGTCCTCTTGCCAGTGTGAGTGGATTTATATGTATACATGTAAATTAGGGTCATCAAAAAACAAAGAAAAAAAGCTGAGTGAAGAACTCCGATGTTAACCACTCCGCTGGCAGTGAAACATCCTTGCTACTTAAAAGCAGCAAGGATGTTCGTAGGGCGCCACCTAGTGTGGATAGGATTTTCAATCGCAGTGATCATTCCGTGGTATATGGACTGTCCAATAGTAGTAATAGGGGAGGTAAGTAGGAGCGAAATAGATACAGGTCATTTTTTCATTTTGGGTGAGGTTAATTTTATCCAAAATCAATGGACAGAAAAAAGTTTTATTTAGTTTTGGTAAAATACATGAAGATCTGCACTGAAACACAGACACAACTTTCAGAGCTTCCTCACACAATGTGTGACATTGTTAGACCAGAAAAGCTCTGCCCATCAAAGAAGAACAGTAGTATACTAATAGTGAGTCATGTATGGTCCTTGCAAAATGAATAAATTTGTGTTTAAAAACAGTCTTCACAAAACAGCATGAATTTGAAGTGTTTGACTGCTTCTAATGTAAAATTGCAGAGCTTCCAGGACTTCATGCCTGGACCCCACCAAGGACTTTGCCTCTGGACACAACAAGGGGTCTTAAGGTGGTCCCTGCACAATCACTCCGCAGTTGCGTAGATGCCTCCAGCATTGAATTTCTGCCATGTTTGGCAAAATGCTGGCTAGAACCCAAGTATGTGGTTTGTTGTATTGAACCTTCTGTTTGTGGGCTGACAACAATTTTTTTCCTCCTATATACGTGTATGCATTACACATACTGTACTGTGTGAAGTACAGTGCTACACAGTTGATGTTAGATTGACCCATATTTTTTTATTCATCTACATAATATCAGAACTACAGTTCTGCCCAGTGATGCTAAATAAAATAATGCACAATACATGTAAACAGTACTACAATGTTCTATGCTCTCACAATGCAAAACCTTCTGCCACTGTCCACAGGTACATGTGCAATTACACTGCTTAATAGAGTAGCCTACAGTATATGGTAGCCTGTAAGTTGTCTACACATTTAATTATACAATGTACTGTATAGTACACAGCAAACAATGTACAGTTCACTACTGCTATGTATGTTAATCACAACTGTGCACATATATTGTTGGGATGTCATTGGCCATGCAAAAGCCTAGGAATGCCAACTCACCGTTTTACTCAACACAACAGCAGCAAAGTGTGTACACAACTACCATAGGGCTTGTGCATTGCCATATTTACTGTGTGTAATGTGTACACACTGTATATGGCTGCTGAGCGCTCTGTGTACTATTGAAGGGCACAGCAATTGATCTGTAGTACAAAACAACACAGTAATGCAAAGTACATTGTACTAAGTGCCATATCATAATTAATGGCTTTTACAAAATATGCCAGTTTCATTAATAAACAAGGGGTAGTAATAATTTTCACTCTTCTTTGGCTACAGAACAGTGTTATTATATACAACAGATTGGTAATGTAATTTTATTTCCACCTGTATGGAAATGAGCTACAGTACAGGCCTCATATTAATTTATGTTCCTTGTTATGTTAATTCATTAAATCTGGACTATATTAACCAACCTAGCTTTACCATCTGGACATCCCATTCTACGTACTTGGACATGTTCTCTTTCTACTGGTTTGTGCTGGTACGTGTCTGGGCGGATTTGTAAAATTGCCCACAATGTCCTAATTCCAGGCATTCCTCACATAATCGACAGGTTTTCCCCAATTTTGCTTTGCGGGCTAAATATTTTGAAAGCTTTACTGGTCGTATGATAAGCCCGACCGAATGTACAATACAGTATGCCGATACTGTGCATAGTGAATAAAAATAATATCCTGGCTTGTATTTCTTCACAAATACAAGAACTATCTAGATTCCCCATATCCACCACATCCCACATTTGCAAGTTGTACAGTACTACTTCATTTGTAGTGACCACAAAATGCATCACACTGGCCTATACCTACTGTACAGTTGTACAATTAGTACAGCATCTGCTACCTTCACTACCAGACAACACAGTCTGACAGCCATGTGTTTCGAGACAGGAGGCATGCACCACACAAGGTATGACAAACCTTTGCATAAAGTCGCTGGTAGCATAGACACTCCCAAATTATATGTGTTACCCTTTCTGGAAATCCCGGCAAAGAAGCTTCAGATTTACCGAAGTACGGTAAGAACTCATACAGCAACCTGACAACTCGAAGTCTTGAGCTCGGACCACTGAGCTATCCATGTTACACCAAGTAACTGACTCTTTTTTGAAGACTTTTTGGATTTGACTTTCAAAACCAAAACGTACTTTGTTCAAGTTGAATTTATTTCCACATGCCATTTGTACAAAATGAAACAATAACTTGAATTTGGAGGTGGGGGAGGAACTGAAAAAGCAACTGCTTATATGAGCAGTCTCCTCCCCCCCCCAGTTAAAGCAACACTGGTTAAAGCAACAAATATTGCACCTTTCTGCATCTAGACACCCTTAAAAATCGCAAAATTTCCAATAGGGAAGGAATGCCCCCTCCCCCTTAGACCCCCAGGATGGTGATCCATGTCCTCCTTGCCAGAAAATAAATATGGTTGCCCTAAAACAACCTTTCAAATATAGGAATGTTATATACCTAGGATTGTGGTACCAAAAGAATTGCTTTTTATTCTGTTTTTTTTCAATGGTACTGAAAACTTGGTACTGCATATGGCCATGGAAGTACTACCTCTGTAGTACAAGTGATACGGCTCACATCCTTAAGTTCTCAAGAAACTGAAAGTGGCAACCTGTGGGCCGATGCCCCAGCAAGGTGCACAGAAATGACAGAATAATCAAGGGGCCCAATATTTTAATAAGAATCATGGAAGAATTCCTGGCTACTACAATAAATTTCAAGCTGCAAAAACTCAAGTAAATGGTGGCATACAGTCCAAAACACTTGAAAACCCCTGGCATATTTGGTTGATTCTATACATGATCTGCCATGATGCTTGCTAACGCTGTACACTACATTTTCTTTGTTCAGATATCCCTAGCGCCTGTACAAGTGAACACTGAACAGCCTTTCAAATACATAGCAAAGTCATATTCCTTGGACATTCATATGTGGCCTCATGACTGATTGATTCTAAATGAATGATTAAAAGCCATGCAATATTTGGGCTTGTTTAATCATGAAGTACTCTGTGCCACTATAACAGTGTCAGTGTGTGATGTACTAACACTGAACACATGATGTGCAGTCACTGTAACAAAGTGATGCAGACTTCAAAGTTTCAGCCTACGACTTTCAATTTTACCACTACCTGTTCTGAGTGAGTGCACAAACTCATGAAATAAACACATCCACTCCCGCACAAGCAACTGTTCTCTATACTGTCTATGTACAAGTCCTGACAAACATGGGCATCTTGAACTTTCGTAAGAACTTTGCCTGCTCACCTAACTGATATGGAGTTTATTGTGAAAGTACAGTTTTGTTTGGTCATGCTTTATGCAGTCACAAAGTTACTGGCATACTGGCCACACTAGGCTGGGAATAATAAGTTATGAGGCCAACACAGGTCAAAGGCAGTATATAAAATGAATAATCAGAAAGAAAATGAGTTAAGTCATGTTATGATTTCTGTAATATGTAGTAGTTATTGTGTCCAAAACTGGGTGCAGTCTTCTTCTCGTATGGTACAGTAGGTCGACTTTCGTGACGGAAGCTCTAAAGGGGGGCTACTGTAAGCAAACAGTGTTCGCTGCACAGGTATAAACCATGTTACATGATAAGTTGTGAAGCAGGACTTTACATCCTCTTTCAAGTTTCCATATGCAGGACAATGTGTACCAAATGAATGTTCACTCCAGGAACTTCTGTTAAGTTACTACTGATATCAGGAACTGTAACTACAGTAGTTGAAGGAAATGACACTTTTCAAATTGCTTTCTTACTGTACGTCTGTCAATGATTACATTTTCTGTTACATGACAGATTCAAAACATGACACCACAAAACAAACTAATTTCAAATCTCTGTATGACCTAGTAGTGACAACATTGATACTGTACAGGAGCATAGAACAATTAATTACAAGGCACTTACAGATACTGTATGGTGTTGTGCTACAGAACCAAAACCACCTGACTGCAGATGAGTTACCTCCCCCAAGATACATGACAAGTTGTGCAGAATAATTTTACTTCATCTTTCAAACTTCCATCTACAGTAGGCAGGACAATGTGTTCCAAAAGACTGTCCACTCACATTTCAATATAAATTTTACCATTCTCACAATATACTGTATCTCTTCAAAGCTATTTATATTTTTAATTTAACCCATTGCCCATGCAAAAAAAATGATGTGCAGTGTTCTTTTGTTAATCCTATAAAAATTGTCTCTTAATAACTTGTCAGATAGTTTCCACTTTGGTGAGTGTCAAGGAGACAAGTTAAACTTCTAGAATAAATCCCATGAGACACACCAGTATTACAACTGTCTTTGAAACTAAGTTCAATAAAATACCTGTATATTAAACATCACACATATTTTGTGTGGCTATTTTCTAAAGTGTTAGCTTCTGCTTTTTACATCATACCTCATTTCACTTCATCATCTGGACCTTCATCAATTAAATCTTTCAACAAAGTTAGTTATCAGAAGTTCTTTTGAAAGACTTCACAGGTGTAACTAGTAATTCCATAGGGCCGAAACAAAATGACCAGTACTGTACATGCTGTATAGGAGATTTACAGACAGATGGTGGTAACACAAGTACTGAGAAGATGAAAAAGGAAAGCATGGAGGCTGGTAATCCCACAAAAGATCAATACTGCATGATGGTGCCAAGCCATGTAAAGCTTTTTATCGAAAGCATTGTAAATTTGTGATGTGTATTCTGGTGCTGGTAGCCATTCATGATACCACTGTACGGTAGAGGACAGTACAGTACAGTACTTAAAAATAATTTGCCAAGTTCAAATATTTTCACAGTCACTACATCATACATTCATGATACAAATACATTATTACTGTAATGTACTGTGCTGCACTGCACTGCACTGCACTGTAGTCCAACAGTGAGTGACACTGAGTCACACCTTGGCAATAAAAATTTAGAACAGGGCTAAGAAAAATGCTGATTAATGGAATACTTATTCTCAAATTAATTTTCAAATGTTAAATAATGTATCTAACGATATTTACTGGCATGCATTTTCCATGAGTAGTTTTGAGACATCAGCAATTGAAGGTATAACATTTGTTACCTCAAATGAACTTCATGCCAGCAGAAGGAATGTCATTTTCTCATGCTGACTGAATTTAAGGTCAAAAAGTAGAAATGTACAGAAAAAAGCACTGCTGACAAATGTGAGGAAATGACATCACTCCTGCTTGCTTCAAGTTCACTTTGGCTAGAAAATGTAGCTTTCTTCAACTGCTAACATTAACATCAAAATTGAAACTTGCAAATTTCACCAGGGACACATGAATGCAGGTCCTCCCTGAATATATGTATCCAAAACTTCTGCTTACATTCTTCTTCTACCTTCAAACACAGTTCTATCATCCAAACAGCCTACAAATCTAGCTTATAAATTAAGCCTACAGCTTAGTCCTGTACTCAAGAGGCAATTAAACTAAAAATAATTTCACTTCCGCAAAAGAAAAACATTCCATCATATGTGAACAGTGCTGCCATAAACTGTAGAAACAGCTAACTTTCACTTGATAAATAACAGAGGTGTGTGTAACTGTAGTGAATTTGAGGTGACTGTAGAAATCTTATAAACTTAGAAGTAAGCTATAATCAAGAAACAGTTAAATTTGCCTCAATTTACCAGTTATAAATTCTGACCAAATTTAGCATAGTGTGACAGAGTACACAAAGGAACAACCATTCATGGGCTGCATTGTCAGAACAGTAAATGCTTTACAGTAGTCAGTTTTGTGTAGTCATTCCTAATTTGTTATTCAACCCTTTGTTTACTAAGTTTGGGGGACAAAGAAGCCTTCGATCACCTGGTTCATACAGTCTTCAAACAAAGTTGCATCTGTTTACTTTACAGTATATACAACCAGCACTCACCTTTCAAAGCATCTGTCTACATTATCTGACATCAGCAGAAGCATGCAAAGTTGTTCCAGAGCAATGAGCTGCATGTCCCTTTCTTCCCCATGGCCCATTTGGAGCCATTCTAAGAGTGTTTCAGGGTCCACTTCTGCCATCTTGAGTTATTGTGGATACACCTGAAACATAAAGAATAAAGGAACATTTGGAAAGTTTCAAACAGTAACCATAAAACTGGACATTTTTACAAAAGTCCCAAAACCAAGTAAACATATTTAAAATCTGCATTCTAACTCTGGCACAGCACATTAATATCTGTACTATAGAGTCTGCACTTTTTTCACTAAACTGATGAAAACCAAAAGGCCTATACTACAAAGCGAAAACCATGTTTCAGTCCAGTTGACTTTTGACCTGCAGATATCATCCTTACTCTCATATTTACTCACACTGTTTACAAGGAATTTACTAAAATACACCTTGTGTCTGAAGTTGATAGGCTGGTATTTTTAGGTTGCGACACTTGCTTAGCTGTATTGTAAACATGTTGTACACTCACGTTGGCTTTCTTCTGGAGGAAACCTCCCACAAAGAACTATTCACTATTTGACTATATCAAGGAATAGGTTTATACTACAGCATGGGTCACTAGGTGACAAACAAGTCTGGAGAGTGGAGATAGCTCAAGCAAAGGGATTTTTACTGTAGTTTCTTTCAGAATGGCATTGGATATACTTGTGCCTATTAGTAATGGCAATCAGTAGAATTCAATATTTTGGTCTGCCACTTGTAAGCAATGTCAAATGTTTTCTCTCATTCTTTATATAAATTGCCAACAAGAAATTCTTTCTGCAATTTAAGGTTACTGCATATAATCAATACAGTGGACGATGGGGAGGCATTTGCCCATAACTTGCAGTTCCATGCAGCTCGGCACTAATTAAACTCATGAGTCGGGCCTAACACTATATAAAGGGTATTTCCATCTGGCATCAGCAAACTACTTAATCTTGATCTCCCCCCTCCCCCCCTCCTGGATGGTGAACAATGTACTCAGCACTTAATAAAGTCATGGGTTCATCTGTGCAAAGTAGGCTACATATTTAGAAACTGAAAACTTAATGCTCTCTTCAGAGTTCAGACCTCCAGGCATACTTCAATGTTCAGGCATGACAAAAGTATGAATATGCGTTACATGTAGCTCTGCATCAGTGGCATGATGCTATACAGGTACAGACAGCTGGCTACTTCTGCCCTAAAATAATTTTCTATAATTTGACATGACAATACCTAAATTCTTTGTCTAGCCAGAATATGACTGTAAAAATGTACACTACTTTTCTTATATGTAGCCAATCACTGAGTATGGGTAATGTACAATATGGTAGACCTCTTCAGCTCTAACACACAATCCGGCAATCTGTATTACTGAAGAGCAGTATAAGCACAATAGCTCAAGTTCAAAGATCAATTAAGTGCACGTTACAGCCTTACATTAAACGCATTGATGGTATTCCTTGAAATATAGCAACTGATAATGTCAGTGGACTTTGTGCCTTATCATGACTCAACTGTACAGTTATATAATACTTATAAATTGCAAATGTATCATTTCAGAGACAATGTCTGTCAGATTTTTTCAAAATCCAGAAACAGTGTAACCCTGAATGGCAAGACACTAGATGGCTACTTTGCTGTCAAAATAGCATTAGCACTATAACCTGGGTGACAGGGAACATATGTCCAGCTTTACACTGAACAGTCTGATTTAAAATTTGAAACATTCTATCCTTCATGTGGCGCTAGCTGCAGCCAGGTTTTAATGTGTACAATCAATCATATAGACCTACTAAAAAAAAGTACAGTTGTGTTTTAACTAGGCAATGTCATGCTCATTGATGATATGTAAAATTGTTGAGTCTTTATCTTTAACTGTTACATGTCACTGTTAACATACTCTTAATTAAGTTAATTTAAAATAACTCCATAAAGTTCAAACTGCATATGACTTTAATATTTCCCATTTGGATAAATCTACCATGTTAGTTCATTGATCGTCCACCCTCCTATGTCAGCATCCTTTCTGAAATTCTACATTTACAGAGATTCCGTTATGTACATCCTATCATGTCCACCCTACGAACAACAGTGCTATGTTTATAATTTACAAATCTACAAATTTATCGTAGAACTATATCAACACATGAACATGTGGCCATGCTCTCTTCCAAGATGAGCATAAACATGATAACTTACAAAGTGGGAATTAATCATTCCTACATAAATGAAAAATTGCACCACACATTAAATTACAACATTTAATTTTTAGGTATTCAGATTACCACTCACAGACCAAAACACTCAAAAGCATTCTTCAATACTTTGACAGACATCCCTTCTCATAAAACCCTTCATTTACGAACAAAAAATGATGTTTAGACCCACCCTGCATACAATGCAGTAATTGGTACCTTGTGTGTACTGACATAAGAGACTTCAGTAACAATCTATGCTATTCTTGTTACTTGGCACAGTACTGCACAGTGCACACATTATTAACAAATAACATTACGGAAGACTCAATGTCTGCATGGGCACACTGCCCAAACCATTTTAAACTCATTACTTTGCTATCACTATTGTATGCAGAATTATGCATGCAAGCCAATACTGTAAAGCTGTTTACATATTGCGGAGTAAATTACGAGATTAATCCACCTCTATGAATAGCAACTGGTCAATGCTGCTTGCTATCTGTGCTGTTAAGTTTACATACAACTGTGACAACTAATTCTTTACATTTTACCCTACAGGGCCCCAACACCTTGTGACTTGATATTAATATGTCTTGCAGATGCCAGTATACTATACAGTATGTCTATTGAGAAATAATGAAATGGCTGGATGATGTGACTTTGTCATCTGCACAAGGCTGTGATGTCACACTATTGACTTTGATCACTGTGCATATGTACACCTGATTTCAATTTACTTGGCTAATGGCCATTGTACTCATGACTACAAATTCACGGTCTGGCATGCATATAGAATACTCAGAAATATTAGACACGCTACAATAATTCTACTGTTAAGCATCACAATTGTGTAGAGGGTAAATTTGTCCACAGTATTTTCCAGTAGTCTTTAATTGACCGACTAAACACACTGGGCTTATGATAAAGCAGATTGCAACAGCCACACAGTCACAGGCAAAAGGTATTTTATCCCTTGCTTCCTTTTCAATGAAAGTATAAGAATATATCCAGACCAGAAGACAAAGAATTGGTTTTGAGTTTGAAGTGGGCCCAGCAAGGTACAGCACTCACTGTGGACATTTCAATACAACAATCTTGCTACAGTGTATCATGTTGACTATGTATATCTACATGTATGATGTTACTGTGAGATGATTGCAGACCTATGAAAATGCAGCTTACTGTATTACAATCTAACACAATACAGGAATTCACAAATACCACTTAAGATAATCTGCATCTATGACATAGCTGTAGAATTCTTGCTATAAAATGTACCTGACTGGATAAAGTTTAATTATGATGTATAAATATAATATCATTATCATACACTGTGAGCAGGGTTCGACAATAACGATTGTCCGATTGCCTGGGGCAAGTGCAAAAATATCAGGGCGAGTTCTCTCTTACTTTAAATTGCCCGACTGGGCAAGTGCTTTTTGTGATCTCGAAGATGAGTTTGAAAACGTTGCAAAACATTAAAAAAAACAGTGATCACATTTTGTAAAATAGTTGTCACGTTTTGACGTATTACTATCCAGTGCCTGTGTGTATGATTCGTGTCGTAACAGCTATCGCATAATCGCATAAATGATCGTTTATTGCCTATATCGTCAGCTACTTTTTTCTGATTTGCTACTCCTCCAATGAATGATCATTCTACCGACACAACCCACCACAATGCCACACTGCATTTGTAGTGACTTTGATCACAGACTTTGATCCGGAAGATAGGTTACCCTCAATAATTTATCAAGAAAAATACTGTTTAATACCGTGAAATTTTGGTACCTGTACCGCTGGTTACCCAGAACCGGTATTGTAAACAGTACTCGCAAGTCAAGGTTGGAAGCCTCTTGGTTGTATTATGCTGTGAACCCCAAACACAGCATCCAAAGCCTGCAGGAAGGGCTTGACTTTGACGCAAACTATGATAACAAGCTGACACGCTGGAATTACATATGGACTCTGGTAGTTGATATGGAAGACTCAAAGTTGATTTCATTTTTGGGTGGGATATTTCTGTGAAATATTTTAATCATGGTACATCGTAACATAAAACAAATGGTAGTTATTTTCATTTGGAAAAAAAAAGAAGTACCAGTAGTTTTATCAAGAAGCAGTAATAGCAAGCACTTAAATATCTTCAGTATTCTCATTGCTGATACTTTTGGTACTGGTATTTATGTGAATACCGGTATAGCGCCCAACCCTAATGGCTGGTTTGATTCCATCTGTTCATAAATGCTACTTTGTAATTCCCGTCCACGGATCCTGTCAAGAAAAGCCAATTCACAGATTTGTAAATACCTTAAAATGGTGATAATGCTTGCCCACTTAGCATACATGTATTACTCCTGCACCTATATGGGCTGCACAAAAAAGTACAGTATGTACGCCAAAAGAGGAGTACATATTCGACACCTGCTATGAAGGTAATGACATTGCCTGCTATTAAATTTTTGAATGAAATTTTCCATTGAAAGAAGAGAGAATACCTGTAGGTAAATATATAGTTTTGATGTGAAAGAGGAACTAAATCCCTTTGTTTGGTTGAAGCCCTTAATTTTCTTTGTGTTTAAATCTAGATTGTTTTGACATCAACTTAGGAAGGGGTATGAACTTCCCATGCAGGAAAGCAGAGTTCACAAAATTCCCATTCCTATCATGCATTCAAATTAAAGAAAAAATGAGATTGTTGGGGAGTAAATAAGTTTAATATTATACAGTGCACAAAACAGAAGTAATGAACGGATTCGAGGTTATTTTGACTTATTTGCCTGTACCAAGTTCACTTGGGTTGAAACTGCAGTGACTTCATCTCCTCATAGATTTTAAACACCATAACTAGGAATTTAATGCAGCAAATTTCACAGAATGCTTACATACCCTTTGGCTCTGATATGTACATCAAAACTAAAGCTTGAAACCTTTAAGTTATATATGTAACTGTAATTAACTTGGAGAAACATGTATACCCCAAATTTTAAGTCCCATAGTTATGGAAAAGCTACAGATACCACTCATGTTAAAATAAACAACCCCATCATATCTTCTTCTGTTCTTCAGATGGAACTATTTGCTGATTAATCAATGCCCTCACTCAGCCCCCAGCTTCTTTTGTTGATATTGCAGATTTTGTCACATCCTTTTGTGCCTTATTGTATTGTGGTTTGGCATAAGAATTTTTTCAGAGTGATGAACATACCGTAGATCAAAACATGATTTGTTTGTTCACACTAGGATGCATCATCTACTTCAGAATTATGTTATTAACTTTCAGTTTAATCAGAGTTTTTGGCCATTTCTCCCATATCACCTACTTAAAGGTGTTTTAATATCAATTATAAGCCCTGTTGGGTGTAGTCTTTTCTCCAAAGATGGTCCACTGTGATGCAGTTCGGTTGACTCAGTTAATATTTAGTGTCCTATTTAGACAACATTGGTGTGCATCAGATACAGTTCCAGAATTGACAGTTGCTAGACAGGCTAGCTATACTGTAGTTCTAAATGGCTGAACAACAAGGTATGGAAAATAGCCCATATCTACATCATGCAATATTTATCACTGATATTTTACTTATTGCATACAATGCCTATTGGAATGTCTTAGTTCTAGCTGCACATGCCCAAAGTCTCAATACATGAGCATAATCATCTAAACATACCCTGTTTTCTGCATTGTAGGCCCTGTGTAAAGATACACTGCCCTTCTTGTACAGTACCTCATTATGCCATACTTGAACAGGAAATCAGGTGGTAACAATATCTGAGCTCTTGACGTCTAGATTCTGGTTTTTGCATTTAACACCATCTTTATAGGTTCTGATGTAGGCTACTTGCCAGCAAGTTACCATGGAAGTAATTGCAAGCACAGACCTATTTCTTAAGGGGATTAACCACTTCCAAGTTCTCTTGGGGAAAAACCACTTGCAAAACATCTTATCAACCAATGTCTATAACATACGATGTACAATGTCATAGAACCACAACAACTAGTACGGATTTTTGTCCTTGTTGTAAGTGTTTCAATTATTTACCACTACAGTAAGAACAGTGGCACAGCCATCTTAAACTGTTTGTGTTGCCAGAAATACAGGATATAATTTAGAAAAAAAAAAAAAGAAAAGAAAAGACAACCCATAGACCCTTTTTCAAATGGCAATTATGTACAAAGGATGGTTGGATAGAGTTTTGGTGTGTGTCAGTTTCCTCAATGTATTTAATATTGAGAACAAACCACAACTCTATCCTAAATCCATTGTAACTGCTATTTGGAAAGGTCTATGAATTAAGAATGACGTCAAGCAAAATCCATTTATTGGAACAAACAAGTACATACTTCAGTGGTATCACCCCATTGCTGCTTTCAAGCTTTGCTATGACACACATACTTGCATTTAAAACAATTTATAGTTGACATCATGAAAACCGAGTCTCAAAGTCGGCAGACAGTGACTTCTGGGTGGAAGGGGGGTTTATCAGTCTATCTCTCCTGGAATTGAACATTTTCTTAGGTAACTTTTGGCCCTTCATAATGCACAGCTATAAACTTTGGAAGAAACTCCATGCTGAAAATATCCTCAGCCTACAGTCCACCCCATTTCCATCTAACCCCAACTTAAGCTGTTTCTGTTAACGATTTATAAATTTCTTGCTCCAGCTCAAAAATGACTCAAACAGGAAGCAACATTTATGATGTCATTTTTTTAAGTTCTATGTGGAGTACAGATCAATATTCATGAACTGAAAAACTTTTGCTTTTCATAGAACAATGTTAGTCTGCAAACTATTGCACATGCAACACTTACAGCATGATTACATTTGTATATTTGAGAAGCATTCAAGGTTCACTTGAAACTAATTTCTGTTTTCTTTGTTAAGTTAACATAGATGGTGATTTATGTACTCTAAGCCTTGGTACTTAAATATTCAAATTTCGCATTAAACCTGAAATAACCAATAACACCATTTTAGCAATGGCCACCATACCCTTTTCCAAACCTCAAATTGCCCTTCAAAGTAAACCTTTAGAAATGCCCAAAACTGCCTGTGCCCATTGTATAGTTTCAGATGCCTGCTGCTATTTTCAATCCATGTGCACAATACATAAAAGGAATATCCTGGAAACAAGAGCTAAGACTTTTGCTACAAATCTTACCAAACAAACATAAAAAGCATGAAACAGAATTTTGAAACAAGTTTCTCCTGCATTTGGAGTCAAAACCAGGAAACATGTATCACTTGTGTCTTGCTGTGTAAATATGCCTTTGTTGAAAACAAAAAAAGAGTTTACTGGTGCCCCTACCCCCCCCCCAGTTTTTAAATTTCCATCATTATACATCTTTTCTGTATTTTATCTACCTTCTCATCACCTTCCTACAATAACATAAGAATAAGCTGCATTGTACAATTCCTTTTGTAGACAGGTCTCCACTGTTCAGTTATCACTGTCATTAATTGTACATGTACAGTACAGCACAAAACAAGCAAAAGGAAATTAAAGCACTTTTGAAATGATTTTCAAGATGTTCCACACCTTCATTTTTATCTAAAGAGTAATTGCTTACAATGCAACAAAAGACCTTATTCTGCAAATTATCATAAGAAGGATGTTTTCCAAATCTAATGCTTGCCGTCTTTGCTTATCATTCAGTACAGCTATGTGGACTGTGGTACTCACATCACAGAATGTATTAACAACCTTACTGCTAGTACCCATACAATAAGCTACAGCATTCTTTGTAGTTCAAACATTTTCATACTTGGTCTGAACAATACAGGTCAAAGACATAAAAATTTGATTACATACTTGAGTACTTCCAACTTTTGTAGGCTTCACATCCAACAGTTGTGTAAATTTCTCACTAACCACAGGAGGGAGTGCTGGGTTGTTATTTTACAAACAGGAGCGAAGAACAAGTGTTCAGTGCAGTGGTTTCTTCTCCTTGATTTGCTAAAGCAGAGGATCAGAAGGGAACAATCACCATCTGAACAAGCAGCCTGGCAACCATCACTGCCTTTGTTAAAGGCCTGAGCTTCAGCTTATTCTCATGCCTTTGTGATGTAGCCTTAAGCTTGTTTAGGTTCTAGATACAGTAACAGCACTATTAACAGTGGTTGTAGTTTATACACAATAAATAGTTCAGAGGTTGGAATTTATTTCACCAAGAGGAAAGTCTTCTGACAAAAGAAAGCCTGCTTAATTCAACCCTGTCTGCAACTTTTATTTTAAATACAACTCATGGTTTATTTTCATCAATTATAATTCTCTTGCATATTTACATGCAATATCTACAGTTCTTTATCAAAGATATGTTAGCTGCATTTTACAGTATGATCAATAAATTAAGACCATGCAAACTGGCATGTTGGTAGAAAATATATATGTCCAACAAAAAACTACCATTTTTTAAACTACACAGTACCATGCCTTTTATCAGGAATAAAAAAAGTCAAAACAAGGTCTAACTTGGTTCTGTGATCTTGACTCCTGTCATATTCACATGTCACTACACTGATCTCAAAGGAAATCATCATCAAGGTAAAGAAAAACTTTCAGTGGTACCTGGCTTTCCATAGCATGTTTATGGGAGGGAAAGGGGACAAATGATGATGCATAGGTCAAATTCATGAATTCTTTTAAAAGCTATTTAACTAGTTAACTGCATATGACGCATATATCCGTCATGTCCTAACCAGTACTGCATATGACAAATATATCCATTATGTCCTAACCAGTACTGCGTATGACGAATATATATCCGTCTTGTAATGCACCAAACTACGTCAAATAATGCCCAGCCAATCAACCATACACCCTCGAAAGATTGTTCGCTGTGCGCAGCAAATGTTCAGGTCCTATTGTCTGGTTGCTAATGTGTAGGACTGATATATCCATCTTTATATTGAGACATTGATCTAGCACGTGGAACCCAGACGTATTCTTGGATGTGCTGCACAATGTTTACAATGCCTCACAGGCTACCGCTACAAGCATAAGACCACGCGGGTGTATTTTCTTTCCAATTTCGCTGTTACAATGGCTGTGTCTACATCAAAGAAGAATTGTCTACCAAACTAGAAAGCCAAAAGGCTTAGTGATTCCTTGCCATATGATATATTGTAACAAGATTGAGTCACCCACATGAC
>WURT03440754.1:11850-22539 GCA_009936505.3 Holothuria glaberrima
CTGAATAAAATTGGTGAACAGACACATAGGGCACAAACATGTGTTTTATCATTTGTCCAAGTGATGCGATGGCTGTCACGTCAATAATCATGGTCCACTCAAATTTTGCAACGATGGGTGATGTGAAAATTTTCGAGAACAAGCGGAGTCTCCAACACAAAGCATATGCATGGAAGTATTACCTCGGAGGTAGTACTTCAATGGTCTGTTTCAGCCACAGCCCCATTATAAGTGTGACTATTGTTGAGCAGAATCTGCATGAAGATAACACAAAAATTTGTGCTAAATTACACATCAGCTTTAATATGAAACGTTGTTCAGACGATACAGGATATTCCCTCACGCCCCAAACTGTGTGCAAGTTGTGTTTAGATTCATAAATGTAACATGAAACTATATTCAAAACTCTCCAACAATATGTGTACTGAATATCATCTACATATCCGTATAATGTGTAACCGTATTTCCGTTAGTTTGTGACTATGGGAATGCCACAAAAGCAATCAATCAATGCACAGACTTTTTGCTATGGAACTTTATCAAGTGACCTTCGTAACTTTTTTCTGGAAGGTTCGTTTAGAGTTAACCTTAATCTTCAACTAACTATCAATAGTTTGTCGTGTGACACTGATCTCGTGAGTCAAAAAACAAACATACATTGCGTGTGCGTTGCAATCATGAGAGGGCAAACTGTGTAGAAAGACGGTAAGGTCTATCACTTGTCGTCGATTGATTAAAACGATTACGTTTACACGCAAAAGGACCAGAATACTGCCTAGGAGGTGATGAGAACAATCGATGAACCGTAAGATACTTTTGAGTATGACATTCTGTATGAAACGGCAGTTCTGAACTTCTCAAAGCAACTCACTTTTCCAGAAACCTAATTTAACAAGATGGTCATCTGCATGATAGATTCACAAATGCTGATGTGGATGCAGAGGATATAACTTTTGTTTGCATATTTCAAAAGCATAGGCCTACGTGAAAGTAACGTTATAAGATGCTTTTATTAAGTAATACTTAATAAAAGCATTTCTTTCATGGTAAGCTCTTTCTCGTAGGTGTATGTCAAGATATTCCACGAGGGGTTGCTGTTTGCCCTGCAAGGTACCCTTCGGAAAACAATCATGACAAGAATTTTGCCCTAGAACGACAATTTGAACCCCAAATCGATATGTTTTGGACAGAAGAGCTGCGTTTGTAAAAAAGCAAACAGTCGATTTAACTTGCCTTACCCCCACCCCGTTCATCACACTCTAGCTACGACAATGAAAAAAAAAGACGAAACGCAGCTTGACCTTATTGAGGTCGCAGTGGGAACCTTTATGAACGTGATATGATCTCTATGCTCTCTAGAGACAAATTTTCTACGTGGACTTTAAATATGTTCAAAATCCACGTTGTACCAGCGTAGTCCACACATGACGCCGTGATGAGCTACTAAGTGACTGACAACGTCATGTACGCAACATAGATGAAGTTGACACTTGGTATTGGTGTTTAGAATGCAGCAACGACTCAGTCACAACTCCAGCTGAGGGATTACATTCGTGAAGGTTTTGGACTACTTCGTAGTTGCTATAGAGGTTGATCATTCACTGTTGGTGCTCTAGTCGGCGTGTTCTCTTCGTCAAGGTCTTCTGTCTTCTTTTCTAAGTCCTTTCTTGACCAACCCCTTCTTCGTCATCACTTTCTTTGTCAACTCTTTCCTCGCCAGCCCTCTTCGCTAACCTCTTCATCACATTGCCCTCCTTCGAAGGAAGAAGGAAGAGGTGATGATGTGGCTGGATAGGGATCGTATATTCACTAGAGGTATGCAGAAGTACCAAGAGGTGTTTTTGGACCTCCTTCCGTAGTTCCTTATCCGCGCTTGGTCCTATCTGTTGCTTTACCACTATTTTCTTAGCCGCATGCTGCTGTAAATGTCCTTCTTTCTTGGATGTTCAGTGTTTCACTGCTGTAGATACAATACCAGAAAGCCCAAGGCTTGGTGATTCCTCGCCGTAAGGGGATGACATGTTGCCCTGAGGTTAATCCCTCAAATTTATCCTTCTTGACTATAACATTTTCTACGATGTTTTTACAATTTGACCTCTGCTGACCTCATATGACTTTGTACACATGACCTTATGACTGCCACCAAAACCATTAGGGTTCACTATGACTTTTCTATATACTATGCATAAGATGTATCCATCATGAAAAGTATCCATCATTGCTATCTTGAGTTATCGTGTTTACAAGTCAAGCGCCACAAATGCACATACATAAACACACATACGCACATACATACGCACCGTGAATGAATAGGTTCATTTCGCCTTCGGCAATGGCCAAAGTCCTCTACCATTACAAAATATGGGGGACTAAAGTATGTTTTCTTCCCTACTTTTCGAGGACGAGACCTCTTATTTATTTTTCAATAAAATATTAAACTCTTTCAATAATTGTAATTGAAAAACGGAACGAAATTTAGCTACAAATTGCACGTAATATCCCACAAATTTTCAGTACTTTATCTAAGTTCAGCAAGAGCGTCAACAGCTTCTCAAAACAGGTGGGCATAAACTTGACGAAAATAATTCAAGAGCAAATCGCGAAGCCCTAGCAACGAGGAATCCGCTTAGAATTAAGAAGATCTGAGGTGTACCGTAATCTAAGAAATTTTGTACCATTTTAATCTATCAAATAGCTGTGTTCACCATTTTCTAGCTTGATTTCAGATGGAATTAGCTATTTTGCAAGCTATGGAATCTAAAATTTATCTTCTTTTAGTGTTCGGGGTCTGGGAAAAGTAGGGGAAAAAACGACATGATATCTCCCCAATCTATCAAAAGTGAGAGAACATGTCTCCCCTCTAAACTACCTGTCGACGCCCATGAGTTCAGGTGGACACCCTTCACCCTGTCTCCTCCGACCCCTTCCCCACGACGGCGGTCTAAGATATTGAGTGCCACAACTGCGAACAACTTCCTACCCCTGGTTTTCCACGGTGACAACACCCTGGACCCCAACAAGGCCCTATGCATGGGAACCACTAAACTTCATGTCATCCGACGTTCCGTGCTCTCGCATGGAGTTCGGCAAAGTGTATCTGGACACCCACTTCAACAACTCTCCACCCATGACAGTCTGTATCGAAAAAGCTTGATATCCTCCAATGTTTTACGTACGCACGCCCCTGATTGTAATACGTGCCAGAAATACCCACGCAAGCAACCTACGATCAAACTCTCCATTGATTCCACACCACGCACACTCGCAGTGATATAAGCTACATATACTGTAATGAAAAAATAAGGAAACCACATATTACTCCATCTTTCTACTGTAGGGTAGGATAGCGCTACTACTCTTTTTACAACCGTTTATGGTAAATGAAACGTTCTCTTAGACATTTTATTAGAAGTAGTTGGTGTGTTACAGACTTTCGCTTTATCTTTTTTTTCCTCTCTTTATTTCGTACTAAATAAGACGTTTACAAACAACAATCAATCTAGACTTAAAGTGACCTTCTTAGGTCCAAAGTAATAGTAGTGATACATATATGCTTAATATTCAATATAAAAGTGAAACCATTAATAAGGAACATTTTTGTTTGTAAATTATAACTTTTTCCCAAAACATCACACAAATAGTTCATAGCAATTCGAACAAAAATAAATCCCTCAAACCATTGTACTTAGCCATTTTCTTTGTCCTCCTAGGACGTTTCAACTGTATACACTTTTCAACTTGTAAAGCAAATTTAAACTTATGAAGGAAATTTTCAATACTAGGTAAAAGTCCCTGGCACTTGCAATTAAAAATGTAATGTTTAAGATGAAGAATAAGAAAATTATGGAGATTAATGACCTTTTTGACGCTAATGGTAAAGCACTATTGTTCAATGATTTCAAGTTCGCTTTGGAGTCATCTCCATTTGCTACCTTTTGGGGGTTAATCAATGCTATCCCGTGCAAGTGGAAAAGTCTTCAAGGCAACAGCATCCTCACCAAAACACTGGCAGACAATTGAAAGACTCTACCCTCCATACTGCATCAGTTTCTCATAAAGTTTATAATGTACTCCTAACAAAATTTACAGTAGCCCCTTCTGCAATCTCGAAATGGAATCTGTCTTGTAATATACCAACTGGAAGCTGGGAACGAATTTTTGTTATACCATATCATACTCTTCTTGATTCAAAGATTCATTATTTTCAATTTCGTTTCCTTCATAGAGTTCTAGGAACAAATAAATTACTTTTTGCTATGAAAAGACCGATTCTCCCATGTGCACCTTTTGTCAAAAAGAGGATGAGACAATAGAACATTTATTTTGGGGTTGTAATGTATCTGCTTCCTTTATTTTGAATGTTGAACAAACATTTCTTCGTAAGCAACTTTTCTTTACAATGACAGATTTTTTTTCTTTGGCTACAGTGATGTTGTATGTCACCCATATAATTTTTCTTATTCTTCATCTTAAACATTACAGACTTTCGCTTTATCATTTCTTTGATTTACATAAATTACTATGTTTAAACTCCTTGCTATTGTAAAATAGTACCGCTGGAAATGGCGGCTCTCAATTCAGTTGTAAAGCCTTAAAGGTCTTTTTACATTCTACCAAAAAGAGCTGTTTCACTTGTCAGTTAAAGAATTAAGTCCTCCAATGAAAGATCCGTTTGAATTATTGAAATGTCTTTTACCGTTCTCAAAACATACGTCTTCCAAGTTTGATGGTTTCTGAAGAAACTCATTGCCTATGCAAAAATAATGTGGAGTGTTGCACAGTGTTTAATATTTCTTTTGTTAACCCTATATAAATTATCTCTTAATTACTGATCAGATAGATTACAGTTTGTTGAGTGATATCAATGTTTCGAAGGAAAGAATTTTAACTTTTATAATAAACCCCTCAGAGGATAACAATTCTACCAGTGTCCTTGGAATTAAGGTTGAAAAACAAAGGCTATCATGAGTCATATATGGTATGTCCATCTCATGAGGTCACACATTTGCATATTTAGCTCATGTTTATTCATGAAACAAGTATGAAACAGAAATTACCCTGTAAAATGGTCAATATTTGATGGTTTTTAACGGGAATTGCGGCTATTTTCTGGATATTTAATGCTTTTTACATCAAATATCCAACTATGTTATTTTCATGTCACACAACCTTTAACACATACTTCATTTCACTATTGACGAATGCTTACGTACCTATGAACGAACAAATGAACGAACCCTTTCTATTACCTTCCAGCTAACATCTACACTACACATCTACTCTAGGCAAACGACATACCAGAAACAGTTTTACGAGCTACACATAACCTTTTAAACCTTTGAGGTGAACCACCTTTTCGTCCAAGTAAGCTTGCCCTACATGTCGTCCGAGAAATGGTTGCGGAACTCTTCCGATTACAAAATTTTAAATACACGTTAAACACTTATTACCGCAAATTCATTATACCAAGTCGGTTCGTTGATTTGTTCAGAAAGCTAGAAGGGCAGCTTACTGACGTATTCAGAAACGTCACTAACTTGAAAACCAATCAAAATGTAGATATTATGTCATCAACTTTGAAAAAAGGGCAAGGACTGTTCACAATTGCTGTACGGTATTAAACATACACCATGCCACGTGCCCCTCATATTCGTCCTTGCCAAAATTAGATCCCCCTTTTGGATTTAACTTCAGTGACGAATGGCATGTCTCGCATAGATTACGAAGAATATAAACAGCTATGATATGATTCTCAAAAAATTATTTTCACACTTGAGGGGTTGTCTAGTTAAAGCTGTCGAACAAATACAAAGTTTCAGTCTTCCGATTACAAAATTGAAAATACACGTTGAACACTTATTATTGCAAATTCATTGTACCAAGTCGGTTCATTGATCTGTTCAGAAAGCTAGAAGGGCAGCTCACTGACCTATTCAGAAACGTCACTAACTTGAAAACCAATCAAAATGTAGATGTTATGTCATCAACTTTGAAAAAGGACAAGGACTCTTCACAATTGTTGTACCGTATTAAACATACACCATGTCACGTGCCCCTCATATTCGTCCTTGCCAAAATTAGATCCCCCTTTTACATTTAACGTCAGGGACGAATGGCATGTCTCGTACAGGTTACAAAGAATATAAACAGCTATAATACGATTCTCAAAAATTTATTTTCACACTTGCGGGGTTGTCTCCTTCGGACTTCAGTTAAAGCTGTCGAACAAATACAAAGTTCCAGTCACCCGTACGATTGAAATGGAGCAGACCATTCTACTGGCGTTTGCGTTTTTCCTGCTAATGGCCCGGTTCTTTTGGAAAAGAAGTCAAAACTTCCCTCCGGGTCCCAACGGTCTACCAATTGTTGGATCGATTTTTGCTCTCCTTAACAATCCATTCCAAAAACTGAAAGAGTATGCAGATACATACGGTTCCGTTTACACACTGAAGGTAAGTGGTTTTTCATTCTTTTGTCATGTTAATTCAACCATTGAATTTTGTTTAATATTAAAAGTTCAGACTACTCAACTCATTTCTTTTTATCCAAGCAGACTGTTCTTGACATATCTCTAATAAACGTGTTTCACATGAAATTTCCAATTTCTGAAATTACAATAAAATTCTACCTTCTTGAGATTCGATTGCTGTTGTCAAATAAGTAATTTTTGCTGTGAGATTTGTTCGTCAAGAATTAACTATTTCCCGGAAGTTTCAACAACACTGCATGTAAAATAACCCTGCAATGTACTGTATAAAAACCTAACGCCAACTTCAACTCACTTAACTTACTTGAACTGAAAATACAAGGTTTCACAACAAAGCAGGTAGTTCTCTTCGTCAGTTCGTTAAGATGGGCACAAAATCATTCTGCCTAAGCGCGAAGTCACCACCAGAACACTTATATCCGAGCAGTACAAACGTCCTATCTGCCCTTCCGAATCCGTCATCAGTTACTCCGTCATGAATGGGTATGTTTTTCTCCTTGAAGGGGAATATTTTCATCCCAGACACTTCCAATTCTCCCAACTCCTCAGTTCCATGCTCTCTTGATGAGGAGGCATTAGAGACATGGCATTTTACTGACTTAGCATAACCCTATAACATTTGAAGAAACAAAACAATAGACTGAAAAGTAAAAAAAAAAAAAAAACAGGACACTGTTCGTCAATGTAAAATGAGGGCATAACTCCTGTTTGCTTAAATTATATTTTAGATTAAAGTACAGATTAAATTACAAGATTAAGTTAAAGATTAAATTACATTTTAGATCTCAAAAAAGGCACGAAGGTTGAATGAAGAAAGTTTCTTTATCAATAACATTTATTCCCTTACTTTCTTCCAAGTCTGGTGCCACTTCGAGCATGGAAGCACTACCTCCCAAGTAGTTCTTCGATGCTTCGAGGTCGTGAACACCTGTACTGAGAGATAGCCCACATGATTATTGAAGGCTATTTCTACAAATATTGTGTGGTCGACTTTGCTCGTATGTTCAGGGTAGCATTCGGCAGCCGATGGTGGAGGGAAGTGGTCTCCATGTAGGTTCGTTGAGTTACAAGAAACTTTAAAAAATCACGGTTTTAGAGGATATGATACTAATTTTGTAGATTTTTCGCATACAAAATTATGTGTGATTTTAAGTAAAAACCTTTCAGGTTGAAAGTAATGCGAAAAGTCACAGTTGCGCTTTCCGCCAGGCTGGATCTTCGTTTCAATTACTCCTTGAGCTTATGTCCGTCTTAAAGCACTGACATAGCATACATTTTGCTGAAGGGACCGGTGAAAAAAAATGCCGAGACCAAAAAGGAAAAGAAAATAAACTTTCAATGGCCACAAAGTTGATCTCATTATAAAATTATAATGAGATCAGCTTTTGCAGTGAAAGTTATTAAACGTTCCTAACTGCACAATATTTCTTGTAGGTCGTTTGCCTTAATCCCCCATGATTGTGAGGGACAGTCACTGAGTGAAACACTTCTCCCTCAGATCTAAGTCTTCAGGGTTTGGTTAGCTTTGGCCATACCCCACTATCTTGAATCGGACAGGAAATTAAGAAGTAGACTTCCATTTAGGACAGCTCTATAGAGGAAAAACAGCGAACTAATGGTGTGTTCTAATTCTCTGAAGTTAGTGCACAATCCAAACGGAGGTTTTAAGAAGAGCACTAAAGTGAGTGCTCATGAGATACTTACCTTAGAGATAAAATAAGATAATTGACGACTAACGACTTTTTCTGTGCTATGAAAACGACCAACATACTCAAAACCCAGACTAAGGCTAAGGTCCTTTGTTGCTCAAAGACAAGTTGTGAATTGCCTCATACTACCATCCTACTCTGGAAGCCTGCAATAATTCCAAAGTGGAAAAGTTAAATCACTTAGTTCTCATAATTCACTTCAAAGATTGGTGAATATAGGTCTAAACATATAGAGGAATAGACTTTAGAACTTTCTTGTCAAGTTTGTTTCATAAGAATGATGATATACAGTGCCGTCGGAACGTATATTCCATTGGGGGCTGACTTTTGCATGTTGGAGTGTAGTTACGGTACGTGCCACCATGGGTTGGCGCGTAGCGTATGGAAGAAATTTTCGAAAAAATGCCTCCCAGATTGCAGGAAATGGCCCCAAAAGTTAAAATGTTGGTATCTTTTTTGTTTACATTTATATCAAGTTGCCAAAATTTGATTCAAATTTTATCCCATTTTTTGTAGAAAACTGACTAAAATTTGTAAATTGATGCCGCAAGTTGAGTTGATAACTTGAACCCATTTCCCCACCTCATAAGATAATCCCTTTGGGTAAGGAGGCAATGCGATTTAATTACAGCTTAGACTATCTACTAAATTTAGGAGACGAATTATCTCCTACATTTTTAGGAGACATTTTGATAAAATTGATAACGAAATCCCCCATTGATTGTTATTTTGAACCAAACGTTTCAGATGACAGAGAAATTAGTTACAGACTGTGGAACTATAAATCATATGAATAATCAGCGGCGTAACGATGAGCCTGGGAGCCCGGCTCCTGAACCCAAAGGGCCCCCTACCAGGATGCCCAATGGTGTCACCAGAGGTTGGCGATTTGGGGGCACTATAGTAGATGGTGGTTGTCCACCCTTGTACATTTGGGTAGAGGGTCAGTGAAATTTGTGCATTTTTGAGAAATTTTTGTAAATTTAAAAAGGGCTTACAATGCAAAATGATGCTATCTTTGACAAATTTCCGAACTGACCATACATTAGAAAACTTTCACGATAAAGTGATTTCTTATACTTTTGGTTGACTGTAAGGGAAAGGAAAGCTGTGGTGACTAAGTGGAGGGGTAACAATTCCTTTCCTTCAAAAAATTCTTGTTTAAGTAAGGTGGCATAGGTGAAAAATGCAGGTATCTTGGCAAATCTTTCAATTAATTACAAACATAGAAATTATTATTTATTGATATATTGACTGTGACTCGTTATAAAAAATGTAACCACAAATGCATACTACGAATGTTACCGTACATGCTACTCACGGCATTATATTGCTCTAAGATTCTCTACTGATGCGGGGTCCCTGAAGAGGTCGGAATTGTACATTTTTGGAAGTGTTTTGGTTATAATAATGTAATATTGCCCCAATAATGGTTATAATAAATGGAGTGTGTACCTTGTTTAATGCGAGCGAAGCTCGCCGAAATTTGCATTGAAAATCGTCCCCATAACAAAATTTGCGGGGAGAGTTTGCACCGAGACACTTTTAATTCCTAACAAAATGCATAAGCCAATTAAAAGGCGAGTCTTCCCCCTGGATTCCACTACTTTGCATTCTTGCAATGCCGTGCTCCTCCGTAATGACTCCAATACACAAGAACAGGTCTATATACAACTATTACATATACCATTCACTCACTCTTTCATGCTTTGGGACCTTAGCAAGTAGTAGTGCTACTCCAAAAAAAATTACAAATACAGTGCCCATGAGAAATAAGAAAGTATTCCCAATAGTAGTTTTAATCGACTGTTTTCTTGCGAAACTGTGCCAGCTGTTTTAGGTAATCCTCCCACATAAAGTCAAGGCGCACACATCATATAAACCACATGGAAGGGCTGAAAGTCTCCTTTCTGTAAAGGTGGTGTTGAACTTACCTCTTAATGATGGCACTGAGGTAATGACCCAAGTTAAACTCATAAAACAATCACTTAAAAGGTATAATACGTAGGTCCTTGTCCTTTTGGCCGATTTAGTTGTCACAACGACGAAGTTGCAATTTTTGTACGAGTAGTAATGAGCTTTGAAGATCATAACCAGGTATTGATGCATTGCTTGTTAGCTTCCGTTAAGCTGCTGCATGGCGTATGAACGGTTACCTTGTTGCGAAAGGACCACACTAAATACTCCTTTTTATCTTTCAATCGGCAGTACACCTTGGTCAAAAGCTTTTCTTTTCTCGAGTTTTACTATTGTCATCGACTGTGAATCATCGGAAAGAAAGTTTTTGTTTCGATGGTATCTTCACTAGTTGTGTATGATGGAGGTATTTCCGTCGTTCTTTTCTACTATGCAAAAAAGAAAGATTCCCTGGAGAAAAGAGCAAGCAAAGTGGGTACAATTTTTTTCAATTCACCAATGCCCTTAACAAATTCTCAATAGATTAATTAGTTACAGGCTGTCTTTCGAAAGTTTGACGGTCAGTGTAAAGGCTGT
>WURT03440865.1:0-22537 GCA_009936505.3 Holothuria glaberrima
CTGACTGCCGCCCCTCCCCCCCCCCCCCCCCCACGAAGAATGTCTAAAAGACCACATCATCACCCTTGCGCAGTTAGGGTATCCTCTAACCTACTCAGACCTATTAAGAATTGCAACCCAGACAGCAGTTTTTTCTTAAAGTAAAGGAAAACCAAAATCATCTGCTATACGACACTGGCTGGATGGTTTTCTTTCAAGGTGGTCAGAATTAAAGGTAGTAAGACCTTTACAACTTAAAATGAAATGCACTAAAGCTATTACAAAAGAGTCCATCTCCAAATATTTCAATGAACTTGACAAAATTTTGATCAAATGAGAACTGAAAGACAAACCAACTTGAAGATCTTTAATGTTTATGAGACTGGCTTCAATTGAACACAGACCGAAAAAAGTTGTTGCACCATGAGGTATAAAAATTAATGCTATCACAATTGACAAGTGGCAATAACAACCATCTTCGCATCAGGAAATGCCGTTGAATATGACATACCCCCTCACTTTATATTTAAAGGAAAACACAGTATCAAAGGGCTAAAAGCAGGGACATACCCAGGAAGTGGTCTCGAAATGACATCAAGTGGCTGGAGTAACTGGGGGTGTTTATTACTATATCGAGAACCGTTTCACAAAATACCCACCGGCAAGAGATCCTAATCCACATTCTACTCCTATGTGATGGTCACGTACACCGGGCCCTCATATTTCTGTGAATTAAATCTATGAATTTAATAAATTATGCCTTATCCAAAAAAATCATCCTGACTGTCCTACCCCTAAATTCCAGTCACTAATATTCCAGCCCTTTGACGTTGGCACATTTAAACCACTCAAACACTTTTACCACCATCAGAGTGCCAAACATTTATGAGGGAAACCCAGGTCAAATGATAACAAGGTATGAGGTATGTCAACTGATATCCAAAGCATACCTCTTACTGCTTCATCCAAAAACTTCTAGCACTCTCCCCTATAAAAAAGATGTCATCACTCCCTTGGTGACACATGACACTCAAGCCAAAAGTCCCTGTCCCCCTCCCTAAACACTCTGATCACGTTAAAATTAAGGATGGACTTTAACCCCAGCAAAACCATTTTTTGTCTTTTTCTTTTTGTTTATTTTTTTCTTTTTAGTTATTTCACTCAATAAACAAAACAAAGATGCCCCTCTCCTAAAATCAATGGATGTAGGCCCTAAGTATAATCCAAATTCCAAATCTGAAAAATTAATTCATGTCCATTTGTGACCATGGAGCCAGTCGTGAGTTTCAGTTTGGGTTTAGCAATAATGCTGTCACAACATATTTTTTCCCTCAATACCGACCCTCTAAGGGACTTTGGGAATTCCCTAAATTCCATTTCCAGCAGCACCTGAATGACGTAGCCTCCGATTTTACATTGCCAAAGTACGCCATCACTTAATCTTGTAGGTGAGCAATCTTAGGGAAATAAAATGAAATCTCCCTTAAACAGGGTGTTTTCAATCGACCATGTCTTCCTAAATTTTCACTCAATTGAAGCCAATTATATGTCATGTTAAAGGCGTCGAATTAAAGATTTTCTGGTGACAATTTACGGATACGAATGGTAGGTTTACCAAGATATTTGCTAAAAACCGCCAAAAGTGCGCAATTTTCCATATAACCATGCTACTGATTTTGACTTCCAGTGAAAGTGGAGCTTAGTGTTTAAATACACACATTTATATCAAGCTCTATCGCCATTGGCAACATGAAGCACTCAACCAATAACACGGACATCGTACAAGGTTTGAATCAAGGGCGTTCGTTCGTTGGTTTATATTATACGCACAGTGTATATAGAGCCTTCACAGTGTATGGATAGGCCATTGTATATATAACGCTCCGAAAGCCTGTAGTTTGAGTCGCATTGAACAGCTCAGCTGTAACAAATAAATCCCCAACGTTTTCAAGGTTTATCCACGATGATGTAGGCGTGAGGCTTTCAGACAGGTATGGAGCAAATGCTATCATCCTTTCATGTGCTGGACTTCTCGGTAAGGATTGGATTTAACGAAAAAAGTTTGTTGTTTGTTAACAAGAGAAGTTGTTTACCATCCACGTTTCCCATTGGCTTAAAATTCGCAACGATGTGGATATTCATATCAGATGACCGTTCTTCTCCCTGATTGGCCCTCCACGTTTTTTTTTATTTTACTTTATTTTCTTTCTTTTTTTTCTTTTTTTTCTTTTTTTTGGTTGGGAAGTGACTTTCTTCACGTTATGGGCCCTGACGTTAAAGGTAAGTGATAAGATCAAATGTAAACACGTCCCCTAACGGCAGTCTGTGTGCTGCATGTGCCATTGTTGTAGTGCACGTAGTCAGGGTAACACCTGCGGCGAGGTAATGTGTTAACATATAGTCTTTTCACTTATGCCTCGCGGAGGGTGTTACCCTGGCCATAGCGTATGGTGACAGACTGTGGTGTTGCCAAGTCACGCAAACTATTTCTTCTGCTCTTGTAAAAACTTTCTTTTCCACTTTACCTGAATAATGTGTGGTAAAAATATAATTGATGAGATGCATTGAATTTTATTGTCTTTTACAAAGGGCAAAAAGAATTTTTGCCTTGCATTTATGCAGTAACTTCCCACAATAGCCTATGTGCAGTTCTAATTTCTTTGAGACTGAGTTGTGAGGGACTTAGTGCTTGGCGACTTCGATCACCTCCCTGTCTGGGCTACCTGATTTCTTAATCAGGCAAGTTTTAAGCGATTTCACTTCTTAATCTAACGTATCTCTGTCTGGAAATCTACTTCATTCCCACATTGTATTGGATCCGTCATTTAGGAGCAGGGCACATTGTATTGGGTAATGTTCAGCCTTGATGAAGACGATAGGGAACTTTCATTTCTAACTCGTTCTAATATTCGAGCCCCTTGTCAACTCAACTGTGCAGCTCAAGTGTTCTGTTCATTATTAACAGACTGAATATAGAGGGCTCATCAAAGAAGTTCGTATGATTTTGAATAAGACTAGGTATGTTTGTGTTCTTTGTTGAATGGTTTCAGAATATATTCAGTTGTAAATGCTGTTTAACTTAAACACAGGTGAAAGATTGTTTTACCAATAGTAATATTAATGTAACTTGGTTCGTTTAACTTTCTCTGAAAATATGGTGCAAATATTTTTTGTAGTTATGATTATTTTTTTCTTTTATAAGCTTGAAAGAACTGGACATGAACGTGCGAATGCCCAATGAGGAAAATTTCTCTTCTGACGAAATTGGTTATTCCAGAAACTTCAAAAGACAAAACACGACCCAATCTAGGTACATTATTTTTGTAATCCTTTTTTGAATGCTTATGCTTTGGAAGTTTGCTACTTTTCATATATTGACTATAGGTGACCACCCTTGTATTACTTTTAACTTCTTAAACAACGGTGAGGACCTGTGGCGGGTAATATGGTCGTAATTACAGCTTAACTCTCTCAAATTTACTTCGGTGAAAAGAGGTTCGTAATCAAGATGGTACCCCTACCCTTATTGCTTCCCCTGAAAGATCTCTCACTGTAGACCTCGCAGGTCACTGGAGAAATTATCATTCATATATATATTTACTTGCATACTTTTGTCATCTCCTTTCTCATCACAGCAAGTTTCAATCATACTCGGAACCGGAAGAAAGCTCTAAAAATCATAAAGGTAATTGTGCAACTTTTGGTAATTGAGATAAACTACAAAAAGTTAGTTCCCTTTAAATGAATTAAAAGTCAAATGGCACTTACTTGATTTTATTGAGGAACTTTAGGTGCCCATCATTTAGAATGATAAATTAACCATTTTTCTGAGAGTCAAACTGGAACATTCACCTAAAATTTTCAAAACTAATGTTATACACAACGATGAAGCTTCCCACGAAACGATCACTGCTATGGCGGTTCCTGTGAGGGGAATTAGGTCCAGACTAGTTAGCTGTCTTGTGGCATCCCCTAATTCCTGCTAAGAAACTCTTCTTGATTCTAAGCATACAAAACAGTGCTAAAGCAGGGGCCAAGGACGTACGCAATGAGGTTTAGTGAAGAGTCAGTCGCCTGACAAGGGCTTGAGAGTTAACTCGATGGGGGAGCATAAAGGAGATAATGGTAATTTTTCAGTTCAAAATTATCATTGGTTACAGAGATCTCCAAAGGGTATGTAAATGATAGCACTGATTTGCAATTAATTAGGATAAAATTGGTGATTTAAAACGCGGGTTTTCGACCTATGAGTTGCGTAAGGACTTCACCGATAGGGGCCCAGCTTCCCGACGGGTTTCAGCAGCTCGAAGTCCCCACAGGTCTGGTCGACGGGGTGTGGTAAGAATAGCGATGAGTGGGTGAGGACGGGGAGGAAACGGTGTATTATACAATAGCTTTAGGAAAAAGCACATGTTGCACAAGACATTTACCTAGTTTCCTATAGTAATATCTGACATGTAGAGTTGTGAGGCTCGCGTAGTGCGCCAAAATTTCGCACGTACATCCATGCAGGCAACTTTGTATTTATGAAAAACAAAAATTTGCTAACTGCCGGGGCGGTGGACCAGAGCCCTATTTGGGTTATGATGTAATGGCAATGGGCAGATTTGTGCTATTTAATTTTATGGGACAACACAGTGGAAGAGAAACAAACAACAAAACGCTAAAAAATAATTGTTACGTGCACGTATAGGTGTGGTATGAAATATGTGCCCTCTCGCGTAAGCAAAACTTGTAAGCCAAAGAGGTATATAACTGATTAACACACTTCATTGCACCAACCGTGTAGTTGCCTCAAGATCAAGTGGGATTCCCTGCATCAACCAAGGCTCGTCCGTGATATTGAAAATATTCCAGCCTCTGACTCGTAGGGGGTGGAAGAAATAGCACGGTTTTCCTCACCTGGCTCCATCGTTATCTCACTCAGACCAAACGTTCAAGGTATCAAATAATCAAGACTTCTGAGCGGAAAACACACTAGATTACAACATATTTGTTGTCTTGTCTTCCGATCTCAGGTGTAACTGCGAACCTATGATCTAAGTTCTTGCAAGCATGGCTCCTATTATTATTCCTATAGTGGGATATCTAATGGACAGGTCCTGATCCTTCGTACTTAGTATGCTTTACGAGATATGAAATTAAACAATGTGCTTGTAGGGTTGACTATTCCCAAGGAAAATGATTTAGAAAACCACAGGCAGAAAGTTGGCACATTGTAGCAACTCTATGGACGGTTTTGGACAATTGTGACATGGTGTTGTAACTTAATGAATGACTCCATCCATTTACGGAAGCCGGTGAAGTTATTTCAAGTATCATAGAAGTCAAGAGAGAGACATATAATTTGATTTTTATTCACTGCTTTCAGACAAAAGCTCATCAAATTTTAAAATGGAGGGACAAATTCTCTAGACACCTTTTGAAGAAAAAAAATATAGCGATGAGGATATACTGATCTATTAACACCAGCAAAGACCTTCCATATATCAACTTCTTGTTACAAACGATTCACTTTACTGTATTTGGTTGACTGAAATTCCTTTTTTGAACCTTCTGTTGGGAAGAAAATGAGACGACAGAACATTTGTCTGTTTTTCTTGTATTTTTTTTAAGTGAGAACAAACGTTTACTCTCTCTGAACAGAACATCTGTTTGGATACAAACTTCAGTCTAGCCAGTGAATAATTTTCTAACACTTCACCTTGAGTTCTATGTTTGTGCCAAACAGTTGCAACAGATAATGTTCTAGATATAATAGTATTTATTATAGATCTAAATTTGTTGTCAAAGACCAACGCTGCTTACATCATAACAAAGGTATGCAACATTTTCCGATGAATTTGAAGGAGCCTTCTGTAAATGTTAAGGGGGAATGCAAGTACGCTTCGCCATACTCAAGATAATTACGTTACTATTTCAGACAACAAATGTTAATACTGTGTGTGTATGACATTTGAAAAATGTTAACTGTTGGTTGTTTTGATTGCAACAAGTATTTCCAATGTTTCGTGATTAATGATGAATGAGGGTATAACTGTTTCAATTTATGTAGAATACTCATTGGAAGAATGAAATAAATCAGATGGAAAAATCGCCTTGCCGTCACAAAATATTACAAAATATCTAGAATTAAATAACACTGACATCAAAGACACCTTAAAACTTCATGACGACTCCAACGGTCTATTCGTCATCATTAGATTTAAGGGATAAATTTCATTATGCAGACTATTATTGCTGAATAAACCGTCGCGACTTCAAATTTTGCAAAATAACGGACGAATGGAATTGTTTCAGCCTTCCGTCGCCTATCTGTCCTCTTCTTCCAATATACAGTAAAATTAAACCAAACTTTCCTAAGCAGGCTTGTGGGGTATCATTGTTTAGAGTCCTTGACTAGTAGAGTTGTTTTAGATTCCTTTCTAAATTTGGGATATGATGCATTGTGGTGTCTCTCAAGTTCCCTCCTCTTATATCATCTTGATCAACCCTTCAAATATGTTATTGTTTTTTTTAATTCCCAATCTGCTACAATATTAGTTGTTTGGTTGTAAGATTCTTGATCTTACTTCACAGTGGAAATTTCTAAGGATATCATCGAGCTGATTATGTGGCAGTTCTTCAAACGATGGGTCCATTTGTTCTGTAAAAGCCAGTCTAGAAAGGGATAGGAGAGGTTGCAATATCCTATGTTATGCTGCCTAGGTCATAATGTAGGGAGAATTTAAGAAAATAATGGACTCGGCTTTAATTTGCCTCGTGCATTTTTCTATACAGTAATGGATTTGGCTTCACTTAAATCCATATTCTACAGAATAAAAGATTGCGCTTTACCTTGCTCATCATAACGAAATAGAAGACATCTTCGAATTTTCCCCATTGTTTTGTCAAATTTCTAAGTCATTCTTTAGGAAAATTCAAAGGAACTCTGTACATTTTTGTTGGTTAGGTTGCAAAAACTCTTACCTTCAAATATTTTCATTTTATATTTCATCACACCTGTTTCACTGATCTAATCGAAAAGGAAAAGTGAATCTTGTCGGGTTCCATCTACAATTAACCTTGTATAGTGTCCTCAGTGAGCCTTAGTGGCGACCTAAACACACACACCTGGAAGTCAAGAAGGATGAAAAAAATCACAAGGTACTGGAAACTGACCAAAACTTCATTCAGACTCGTGGCATGCACAACCAGATTCTCACATTTATCCTGTCCAATGTTTGAAGTTCCTTTCAAGTCCAAAAGCTCCTTCAAACGGAACAGACTTGCTGCAGGAAAAGAAACTTTCGCCTTTAGTGACCAACTCCCAGAACAACAGAGTAGTACTAAATTAAGTCAAGAACAAAAGGAAGGACCCACTATCGACAGCCAAGGTCGACTAAAAGAAAGGATACGACTTCAGATTTACAGAATATGCCCTTTGATCTCCTCCACCACGCAAGCGGGTCCCTCACATCGAGAGAAATTCTTGTTAGAAGTGATATGCCGATAAGTTCCCTTCCCCTGTGTTGTTCTGAGTGGTCTTAGTCCCTTTCAGTAACTTTCTCAACGAAAGCACATGCCGTTGCAAATCTTAAAAAGGGAAACTCAACCACCACTTCATGGACGACCAATGCTTTCTCCAAAGGTACGATGACAAAGATGATGCATTTTGCGATAAAGGAAGCTAGAGAATCCCGACATCGAATTGCCGAGACCACAGTGTTCATTGACTCCTTTCGTCAACATGTTGGGTGTTAGTACACCACGTACCGTCAAGGTTATAGTAACATTTAAATCAAACAGTTACTATTAATGATTAGGTAAATGAAAGGACGCTTCATCAAAAAGCATGAATAAGAAGACCAGCAACAACAAAAACAATTTTATCTATTACTTTCAGAGAATGACAATGTTCCTCCGGGAAGCAAGAAAATCAAAAAAATCGTAAAGAAACGAAAGGTTTGTAAAACGACCTGCAAATGCCTATCATTGGTTTTGTGCACAGATTTTTAAAAACCAAAGGAATGATAAGGGAGTTTTAAATTGAATACACTAAGATGACATAAAGTGTGTCCACATCAATAGTAACTCATTTTCGTTTACAAAGATAACATTTATTGTCCTAACTTTCAATGAAAATGCAAATACTGCTCTTGATATTTTCTGGTTTTTTTTTAATTCTGTAGAGGAGATGATCTTTGCTCCATATAGAATATATGTAAGGCCAGTTCAAGACAAGAATTGGACAAATGAAAGACTAAAAATAAAGTCATCTGCTACTTCCAATGAGTAGTTTTGGGGCAGTTTAAACCCAAAGGACACACTTAAATATTAAATATGAAATTCGCATTAAGTTTGACTTGAGTACAAATAGGTACACATTTCAAAATTGATACATGCAGGATGAACAAACTGAGCTCAGCACATAGAATACCGCGTTTCTCTTTTCTCGTGCGTCCGCAATTTTCGTACAGTATATATATATATATATTTATATATATGTATATATATATAATGCAAAGAATATGATGAATCAACAACCGTAAACCATGTATACTTACTTACAGATTGTCAAAACACTTAAAAACAGTAACCAAGCAATTAAAAAGCTTAAACCTTAAATCCTAATAAAACCTATTGACAAACACCCTAGCTGGTAGGGGTGAATAAAAGTCGCAAACCGAAAATCACATGAACAGGGCGTCCAAAGAAGTCTAAGAGAAGTTAACACCAGTCTGCGTAGTGGTTCAACGTTTTAAGCAAGAACCCTTCACCAATTAAACTTAAACATGCTATCTAAAAAAACAGACCTAATAGAAATCAAAACGCAGTCTAACTGGTAACTTAAAGCTGTACTTTGTAAGAAAGACGAATTCCAATTGATGAAATGAATAGAAAACCTAAAACTGTAATACAAGCTAAAACCCTAAAAATCTAAGTAGATAAGAAGCTTACTCTATTGATAGCATCTATCGATAGCATGTAAAGATAGCATCTTTAAGTTTAATCATGGAGCTGTAAGAGCTCTTACAGCTCTCTGGTTTAACTGGGGAAGGTTTCTTGCCTAAAAGGTAGAACTACTACGCAGACTGGTGTTGCAACCTGCAGTTGACTCCTTTTTGTTTTCCTATATATATATATATATATATATCATTCAGCTCGCATTTGTCCGTGGCCAGTCTAATTGCACGAAAAAGTGGATCTTCATCATACTTTATGGCAGATTAAAACACTCTTTACTCCAGAAGTGGCAGTTTGTATGCCGTCCAGGACACAAAATTACACCTAACAAACCCTCCTTACATTTACGATGGATACGATGATTTGACAAATTACTTAAGTAATCTCAAATTTGAAATACGTGTTGTAGGTGTAGGTGTGTTATGTTTATACGGACGGTTTGGAGAATGCGCACATGTGCAGTTATCGAACTCGCTTATTGGATGAGCCCCACACAAAAGTCAGGGTATGAAAATTGTGCACTTGTACCTAAATGATGCTAGTCTTCCTTCTTTTTAATGAAAACTCACTTTAATGGCCTGTTGAAAAGTAAAATGAAATTACGTGACTGAAAATTAAGATGCGTGGCGTTGCTTTTACCTTGATCGTTACGCAAAGATCTCCGACTTCTTTTTGCACCGCATTACACATATATCATCTTTTACTCAGAAAGACTAAAATGCCAAACATGTTTCTTCATATTTGTTAGGGTAAACTTCTATAAGCAAAAACTAAGTCATTTAAAAGAAACAAAGGACTTAAGGTTTGACATGTACAAGGCCAAAATCACCTTGTACTACTAAATTGTCAGACCTTAGTACAGAAGGCGGAAGCCCCACTCACATAATTGTAAAATAAAACGAGCATAAGTGAAGTTTGATTGGGATTCTATCGAGTCATATGCATGCATGAAAAGGGTTACGTGAGAACGTGCTGCTGTGAAGACCTCATTTTTTCAAGTACGTGTCCACATCAATACGCACGGCACCCCAATAGGGAGGGTTTCAAGACAGTTATTCTCTGTCCACCTGTCTCGTTTCGTAAATACATTGGGTGGGACGTTACCCCTTTCATGCATGCATATGACTCGATAGAATCCCAATCAAACTTCACTAGTGTTCGTTTAAGTTTTTGATTCTATCTCATCAATATGCATTGCATTCCAGTGATTACGTGAGGTTTCATAGCAGCTGTGGGCACGAAAAAGAAGATATCCACAATTGCAACATTTAAGTTAATATTTTATTTCATACAAGCGGCTTGAAATCAAACTGATATGCAACCTGATTTTGCAAGTTTTTATTGTAGAAAAGAGAAATTTTTTTCTTCTTTGATCATCCAGCCGTCTGTAGAATAACATCGATTGTTAGATTCCTCTCGAAGGCTGCAAAAACTGAAGACTCATGAGTACTATGTGCCTTAAATATGCCAGTGTTCAGACCCGATGCCCCGAGAACTAATTTAATCCATCGACTTTTAGTCTCCTTAGTAAAAGCCTTATGCGGCTTCAAGTAACTATGAAAAACTTGTTATCCCTTCTTAATGGTTTTGTCGTCTCTAAGTATTTATCGATTGCAGAAAAAACACAAATAAGTTTATAAGTTTGATACCCATCTTTCTCGGGCGTTATTGCTTCAGTTTTTCATCAACATAGAAAATAAACTGGTCCAGAGTCCTGTTCAAAAAAGTAAAACTTCTGGCGTCTCTGAGCCAAAACTAAGGCTAATAGTGTGGCAACCTTGGAAGTTACATTCTTCAATGATAATTCTTTGTTCGAACCGAGACCCACGTTCAGGTAGCTGAAAGCAATAGATATATCCCATATGGTTTTGTACCTGGGTTTGGGTGCTTTCAACGCGAAAACGCCTTTCTAAAAACGTTTAATCAAATTATCTCTTTCTGTTTCTGCAGTGGTTACTAAGAAAGATGAAAGCATATACTTTATGCTGTATTTATGGCACTATAACTTAGATCGTCCTGGGAAAGTTCCGTTTAAAATTCTATTATCTCTGGGACTGATGACTGAAAGGGATCACTGTGTCTTTTGCGACAGAAAATAATCCACTTGGAAACGTAGACTGCATGCTGGCGTTGCGTGTCAGGTCTCCATGCAGACAGAATGACTTCCGCAGCCCTTTCCCAAGTCTTTCGCCATCGCAACGATTTTCTGAAATGTGACCTACCACCAGTCTTAGTTTGTTTCATAGAAGGTGGGGTACGTTGTTATGAGGTAGTGTCAGAGTATTCTCCTTTACTGGTGTTACTACTGAAAGATCTATAAATAGTTCCATGGCTCTGACATACCATGTTTGCGTGGTCTACAGGGGAACGATAATCATGCCTTTTGCCTTTTCTTTCTCGATTTTGCGGGGACACCGCCCGATGAAGCTGAATGGGGGAAAGGCATAAAAATAGTTTTTCCCCAATTTAAGCTAAAGGCATCGACTGTAGATGCGGACGGATCAGGAGCCCCATGAAACGAACTTGTCCAACTAGTTATTATTTCTGGACGCAAACAGATCACAATGTCGTTATTTCACAAAAGAGATCCATGTTTAAAGTCCATTAAATATTTGCTTGTGCTTGCACTTGACTGGACAGTAATTTCAACTCTCTATTAACCCTGCCTGGAATATGGGCCGCTACAATGCATATCTTTCTATCTACACATCATAGCCAAATTCGTTTTGCGAAAGCATCACAAACATGACCAAGCTACAGCTGTCAAACTGTCAGATAGTCCTTTATATGGGAATCAATAAATTTACGACATAACCACTTTAAGCCAAACTCTATGGCCAAAAGTTCTAAAACGTTACTATGATATTCTTTCTCTTTGGTTTTCCATACACCACTGGCTTTAATCTCTCATAGACAGCTGCCAGCCTGACATAGATGCATCACAAGTTAGTAACGCGTGGCATCGGGTATGACTTGTTGATTTGAAAGCGCCATCTTTGTTGTTCAACCACCAGATAATTGTACTTGGCTCTCGTTTGATAAAACCATCGTTCCTTCAAAACCACCCCTACTTTTTAAAGTCGAATTTTGTCTCTTTCCAATGGCCGATTATACAAAGGTCCATACTCACCCACTAGGAAATTGGCAACCAATGTGCCAATGGGCTCAGCAGTGGCGAATGTAGGATTTCTCTCAAGGGGGGCCATGCAGTATGGTGTGTGATCGCGGGCCTAATTGAAAAATTAGGTGTCCTTAGATGCAATCTGGTGCCGCATGTGCTAGGTAAAAATTTGTGTTAGAAAATTGACGTGTTTTAGGAACTAAAATAAAATTTGCCTCAGTGAGGAGGTCCATGGTGGGATACCCCTCCTCTTTTTTAAAGTTTTTGAAAAATTTTGTGTCTTTACACGCAATCTGGTGCCACATGTGCTACCTTTTTTAAGTAAGATTTGTGTTACAAAATTTGTGTATTTTTAGGAGCTAAAAAAAAGGGCAACAGTGATCCCCGGCCTGGGGGAGGGGTCTAAAATTTTTGAAAAATTAGGTGTCCTTTGGTGCAATCTGGTGCCACATATAGCTACCTTTTGAAGTAAAATTTGTGTTTCAAAATTTGCGTATTTGAAGGAACTAAAAAAAATTGATTGGCATCAGTGAGGGGGCATGGGGAGACAACCGTTCCCCTTTGAAAATTTTTGAAAAAATAGGTTTCCTTACATGCAATCTGTTGCCACATATGCTACCTTTTGAAGTAAAATTTGTGTTAAAAAATGGCATCCGTGAGGCCCAATGCTTCCCCCCCCCCTGCGTACGCCAGTGGGCCTCAGGTAAATTACGAATCTTAACAAAGGGAAGTTTTAATATCTCGTGTACTTTGCCTTTTGTCTTCAAACTCTCTTTTTCCTCGGATACAGTTACTGCCATTGCCTTTGTATTTAATATGAAGCCAAATAATTTTTCGTTTACTACGCCGTGTACAGTTCTGACTCCTCCTTATGGATTAAAACCCAAATTTGAGAAAAGAGTAACTGTGGCAGTAACTACTGCTAAGCACTCCAATTTTGTGTCCCCTTCAATGTACATGTAATCTATTACGCAATTATGCAATTACCAACACCCAAGATTGGAGAAATGGTTACAGAACTCCGACTATGTATGTATTGTTCTGCGCGTATTGTTTAGGTATAACTATACACGAATAGGCAAATTTTCAGCAATTATGCTCTTATTACCAATTTCAGTTTATGTTCGATGTAGTTATATGCTATGGCTGTGTCGAAGAAAGGCTTTCTGAAAACTTCACTCAGAAAATATGGCCATAAATTTCAGTGTTCAGAAGTCACGGTTCAACCTGTGTACGAAAAAAAATCCACTAAAAAAAACTCTTCAAAAGTTGGGTAGAATTTTCTGGGCAATGTAGAGGTTTGTTAAAGTTTTCACAATGTTGGGCAAAAAACCGAAAGTTGACCAACTATTGGTGAAAGGGTTTATGTGAATTCCTTTACCCGACACTGGTTAAACGTACCGCCAATTAATTCTTTTAATAACACCTATTTCTAAATTTTTACATTCACATTAAATATTTTACAAAACGTTCACTTACACTGTGTGATTTTTTTGCTAAGACAATTTGAGAAAAGTGAATGTTTAAAATGTTTTGAAATTCTATTTGAACACCAGGTTTAATATATCTATCATCTGATGGAGCATTCCGAATTTTTCAAAGGAGATTTGTCTTTATTACTTAATGCAGTTCTAATTGAAATAAATTGAAGTTAGCAATGGTGAATTCTTGCAGAAAATCATATTCCTCAGTTGTACAATACAACATAAAAAAGGGGAAATTGAAATATCATGAAGAAAATTGCATTATTAATAGTTAGTAATAACTAACAAGTCTCACTGAATATATGTAATAGCCAAACCAAAATAATCATTTTATATATATATATATATATATAAACTTCCAACTAAAATCCTACTAATTTGGAAGTGGCTAGCATTAGCAATGCCGGTAGCTGTTAAAACCTGTAGTGTAGAAGATATCCAATAAGCAGTTAATTGCCCCAAAAACGGTAAAGCATTGAAACATCAGATTGCCCAACGGACTGTTACAATCAACCAATGCTTGATTGGTTAAAACACTGCATCTAAACAATATTCATTAACCAATATTCGGTAAATATTTTACCCAGCCACTGTTGGGCAAGTATTTATTAACCAATTTTGGGTAAATAACGTAACCAACTTTTAGGCAAATGCATTACCCATAAGCTGTTGGGCAAACTTTACCCAATTTTTGAGAGCATACACATCTGCCCAGTGTTGGTTAAAAGTTGGCTAAATTTTTTATACAACTTTTTAAGAGTGTATTACCGATGTCGTAAAACGGTAAAACAGAAATAACTGCTAAAAGCAGGAAGAAACTGTCAAGTTGCAACGTGTGCTTTGCATGCAGACAGCAAATTATTGCACTGAGGCTGCACAAGAAGAACGATAGGTTACAAAGGATTATATATACAACTCAAGCCGCTCAGGCTTCCGATATTATTTGGAGGAGCACAATGACATAGCAGCAAGCTCTGACGTAATCGCTGGAATACCATACATGTTGATGAGATAAAACCGCAGTTTACTTGAGAGTTAATACTAAGTACTACTTGGTGATTTGTAATTCTGGTTCTGGGCGACAAACATTACAAAAACGAGCTTACCGAATGAAACGTGTTTCACATTAGAAACTAATGACACCATGTTTTGAAATTAAGTAACCATCGTTCTAAAAACCAAGGTCAGGGCCGTAGCTAGGTTTATATGTTTAGGGGGTGTGAAGGTCCCAAATTCCGACTGGCTGGATGTTTTTTCCAAATGAGTGGCAGCGTGTAAAGTGCACATTTTTTATGCGCCTACATTTTTGTATACATCATTGGGGATCCTTCCTTTCTTACTACGTAAAGGTGCTGTCCTGTGGGAGATGTCTAAGGGGACGGGGTGACCCCCTCCCCTATGAGAAATTTTTGTTAATTTAAGTTTGCTTAGATGCAAAATGGTGCTATCTTTGAGACATTTTTTGAGCTGCTCAAATATGGCTGAAAAACGTCCATAATTTGATGAATTCCGCAGCAGTAGGGATGATTCCTTTGCCACGACATTAAGGTGCCGCCCTGGGGAGGGGTCTAAGAGGAGAGGATGGCCCCTCCCCTATGAGAAATTTTTGTTTATTTTAGGTTGCTTAGATGCAAATTTACACTTTTTATGCGCCCTGCGGTTTTTGTACACATCAGTGGGGATCCTTCCTTTGTCACTACATAAAGGTGCCGTCCTGGGGAGGGGTCTAAGGGGACCCTCCCCTATGAGAAATTTTTGTTTATTTTAAGCTGCTTAGATACAAATTTGCACTTTTTCATGTGCCCTGCGTTTTTTGTATACATCCGTGGGGATCCTTTCTTTGTCACTACATCAAGGTGCCTTCCTGGGTGAGGGGTCTAAGCAGAGGGGTATTCACCTCCCCTATGATAAATTTTTGTTTATTTTAGGTTACTTAGATGCAAAATGGTGCTATCTTTGGGCCATTTTTTGAGCTGCTTATATATGGCTGGGAAATGTCCACAATTTGGTGAATTCTAATTTTGGTTAGGTGAAAGAAGAGAGTAAGTTGTCTTAGAGAAAAATACGTTGTCAACAAACCTCCTGAAGATCCCCTCTCCCTCTTTTTTGGCTTTTTTACTGTCTTCTATTCGGACAAATGTTTTTGCAAAAATACCTGCGTGGAGTCAACAGAAATATTCTTTGACTATTACGAAAATTTTGCTTTCCTTCATTGTGCATTATAAAAAGGCATCTACGGCTGGCAGATACGTGGAAGCTCTGGATCAATTATATAAAATGGGGCAAAGACATAATGCTTATTACCTGTCATCCAGCAGTGGGGAATATATAGGCGGGAGGTAGAGAATAGGTGCAGGGAGGCGATATTAGACCTCCCTGACAGGTATAGCAAAAGGAATGAAGGACTAAAAAGTGCATTTCAGAATGCTTTTTCGTCGTAAGTGTATTAACAATCACCACCTATACCGATAATTGCTGCGCGCAAAGCGCTCGGTAATCTTTTTTTTTTTTTCTTTTTGACAAATGTATAGCGGCAAATACGTACTTTCAACCTTCCACATTATGCTACTAATTAGATTGAAATATCCCATATTGATGCGAGGCCCCTACAGATGTTTGGAGATGTATCTCTGTTTTTGAAAGTGTTGTGATCAGAATAATTCCATGTATAATTACCTTAATAATGGTAATAAGAAGCGAAGCGCGCAAAAATTTTTCATTAAATAAGATGTCAAAAGACAGTTTTAATTGGATTTTACTTGAAAAATAATATTTGGTATTATTCTTACTTGATCTAGTTGGAAAATACATACAAAGTTGACATCGGCTCAGTCGGAAAACTTTGCTGGACTGAGAAATCAGAAATTCCAACTGGTATTTCATATTTTCCGACTATGGTCGCTCTGACGAACTTTGGGGGATGAGACACCCCCCCCCCACACTCCCAGGTCGCGTCGGTCCTGACCAAGGTCCTTGGTGGTCGATTTGTATTCATTCTGTTTTACAAAATACACCAAGATTTATGTGTACTTTATGAACAAATAAAAATGCTTATTACCTATTCTTTTTTTTAAATTTTGTTTAATGTTTCGTATTTGTATTTATTTTCAGAAAGTAACCATCGAGACTGAAGAAGAGGAGATAACATACTCTTCTCAGTAGAGAATTTTCAACGAGTTTGACCTTTCATTTGCTTTGTATGCATTGCTTAGTAGTTTAGATTAGTTAAATAAACGAGCAAGCGATAGAGACGTTTGCAGCAGCGCAACTTTTTAAAGTGTTTGGAAGTGCAGGTTAAGTGGGGTATACTCTTCAAGCAAAAGGTGGTGACCGTGAAAATGCGTAATGAGCTTGTTGTACCAGTCAGCTGGTAGTGATTTCTATATTATACCAGAGAGTAGGTCTATATGGGATTTTGATCTTCGTTCGGGGCATTTTTCGTCACCCCTATACTACCTGACTACGATGATAAATATATAGGCCTACGTATTGTTACCAGTGGAGCTTTCAACATCTTTATTTAATAGTTCATAAGTTCCAGTACTCCCCGCTCAATGCATTCTTCCCCTGACACTTCTGTTACTTAATAACTGTTCCTTACATGTTACACTCTTTGGAGTGTACTAGGTTAACGAGTACAGAGCTGACTGAAGAGTTGTGTCTTCCATCTATGGAACCGCTATATTCCCTTGAGGCATGAGATGAATATTGAACGTCTGAAGAGACAGTTCTCCTACAACAACTATGGTATGTGACTGAAGCCGGGTTGTTACCGCCGCTTTACTTAGCATGAGAGTGTACATAATTATGGAAAGTTATGACATCAAATTGTTTATATGGGTGGATTCCAACAGTTATATTGGCACGTAGTCATTTCTGAAATAGCCAACGGGAGCACAAACCATGCGCAGCCACGTAGCGTTATCAAATCATAATCTTATAATTACTGTACTTAAAATCAGAAGCAACGATATTTTTTATGTCATTCAGATAACGAACAACATGACAAGTAAAATAATTTGTATTGTACATAAACTCTTAGGAGAAAAGGTTGTACAAAACCTTTTGCATATGGCAAAATTAGGAATTTTTAATTCGATGGCAATATGGCATTATCCCAACTCAGTTTGATCTTGGCCTATTCTATGATGATGGAACCATAAAGATACTCTACTTCCTGGAGCTACCTCTTTCCGAATGGGAATGAGCTAAGGCTGGCTACATTTACTGGCGAGCACGATGCTATAGGAAATATCGTAACAATCGTCCACCCTGTATGTCCAAATCAGTAGTTGGCTCAATAGAAAACATGCCTCCTCTACCGGGTTTCGTCTCATCTGCTCATGTAGAAGACAGGATCAAACACGATCTCCTCTGTTGCTGGAGATGCTTACGTTTCTGGGTTCTAATTTTTCTCTTCGTAGAAAGTACTATGTAACCTCGTCTTGGAAATTTAAAATAAAGAAATGCTTTACACAACAGGTAAAAATTGAGGACATTTTTATGGAAAATCCGTTAAAATTAATTTAACATCTCTTGTTCTCAAGGTTCTTCAAAGTTTGGTCTTTTTTTTTCTGATCTAAACCATTAGCTATACAAAAAATAAAGGGTTGTGCGGTGTCTTTTGTAAATTAATTTAGTATTATTCTCTGTTATTTACTTCACTTGCCAGTGTAACTTCGAAGTTTGCCGTTCCATATGGACTTTCTAAAGTAGATGACAACAACTTAAAAAGAAATTAAATCTATATTTTCAGGGTTTATCAACTTTATAACTGCCATTTAAACGAAGTTTGAATATTTCTACGTGGTTTTTACGTTTTAACACGCAAAAGAAGTTGTCAGCTTTTTTCTCTTTGAGATTCATACCTTTTATCTTTGTAACGATCAGGTATTCTGTAACCTTTTCTTTGCTCAAATTCTAAACCTGTCTCTTGTGACAGTTTGTATGTTTGCTTTCTATAAGTTTGGGTGATGGAGGTTGATTAAAAACTGAAAGATGCCAAACCCGGTGTTGTTATTCTATCTCTTAAGGTTGTGTCACCATTTACTTTATTTTTGGTATATATATATATATATATGTATAGACTTATTAATAAAATTGCCATCGGATGCCTCAACGAGAGTGTTCGAAACATACTGCTGGGCATTACCACAAGGATAAAGCAGACCAGTCAGCAATTCATAGTATATTCGTCGCTACTCTGAGTTTCGTGGCTGAACCACTCGTCAGGTGATTCAAAACACGACTGACAACGGAGCGAACAATCAGCATTTACAGAAAGAAATGTACATACCTAAAGAGCACGAGCCCTACTTGTAACCTTCATCAGGGAGAATTTGTTAGAATGCCTACAGGTGGAAACTAATTCAGACCGGGAATCTAGAGGAGCTATGTGAGGCTTGCAGATTTTAAAATGCTTTTCCCACAAACACAATAACACCTTTATATATATATATATATATATATGTATATATATATATATATATATATGAGTGTATTAACGCTGTAAGCCAGCGACCCCGCGTACCGAATGGATGCTCTGACCACTGAGCTATTGAGACCTATGTGACAGAGAGTGGTCATATATCATCATCCTGGACGGTGTGCACAGTTTAATGCAATCCCCAGGTCCTAATTACTTTCCAACCGCATCAATTATGTTGCTGAACTCATTCCTCTTGTGGTCGCATACCATTCCAACATGTCAAGAAAACTGAAATATTTTAAATTCTGACCCCAGTATTGCCAATCTTTTGACGATTCCCCAGTAGTTGCTTACAAGCAGCTACGTAATTTTAAGTCGATATTGGTTTGTACTTCCCTAGCCCCACAGGTACGCCCCTAAGGTAAGGAAAAGCGTAATAAACCCCTTTGCCTTATATTTCAAAATATCGATAGTCCCCCTTAGATCACAATATCACATGCACGGTTTTGAAACCTGGAAAGTTCAACTGCGATTCGGAAAAAGTTGTCTACATATTCTAATACACTTAAGTCCCCTCGCCACATCCATAGGAGAAGCTTCGCACAAGCTCGAAAACACAGTACATGTAACATGGTCTAGAAAAACTTTTAGAACAAGAAAATATCACAAAGGGTAGAGGTGCCATCACTCTCATGAGACACCATCCTCTTCAACTACACCTTACCAAAAAGAAAAAAATCAGTAAATAATAAACATATAATCAATTCAACGCCTTATAAAGCTTTACTAAAGATAGCACTATTTTGCATCCAAGCTACCACACAAAGACAAAATTTCTCGAAGAGTGTAGTGTTAACCCCTTCTCTTAGACAGCACGTTTTTAATTCGTCGTGGCTATTCGCACGGTGGAAAATCAAGGGCGTAGGAAGCGGGGGGATGGGGCGACAGCCCCCCCCCCCCCCCCCCCTCAGCGATATTTGTGGGGGGCTGAAGTATGCTCTAGCCCCCCCCACACACACACACATTTTCTAAGCACGAAAACCCGTTATTTGTCTCTTCTGTAAGAAATGTCAAAAATTTGCTGTAATTTACCATGGAATTTGTCCAAAATAATGTACCAGATTGCATCTAAGGACCCTCAAATATCAAAAAAATTTTCAAAGGACTAAGGAAATTTCAAAATGTGCAGTACTAAACCTTAAAATTTGTCCCAAAATAATGCACCAAATTTCATCTAAGGGCCCACAAATATTAAAAAAAAAAATCAGTAATTTACCTTAAAATGTGTCCAAAATGATGCACCAGATTGATCAAAGGACCCTCAAATATCAAAATATTTTCCAAAGGGATAAAAAATGTCAAAAATGTGCAGTAATTTACCTTTAAATTTGTCCAAAATAATGCACCAAATTGCATCCTAGGACCCAGAAATATCACAAAATTTTCCAAAGGACTAAGAAATGTCGAAATTTTGCAGTAATTTACCTTAAAATTTTTCCAAAATGATGCACCAAATTTCATCTAAGGACCCTCAAATATCAAAATTTTCCAAAGGAGTAGTAAAAAAATTGCATTGTTTTACTTTAAAAATTTTCCCAAAATGATGCACCAAATTGCAACTTAGGACCCTAAAGTATCAAAAAAATTTTCCAAAGGACTAAGAAATGTCAAAAAGGGCATTAATTTACCTTAAAATTTTTCCAAGAAATGTAAAAAAGTTGCACTAATTTCCCTTAAAATTAGTGTAAAAAGTTGCACCAAATTGCATGTACGGTCCCTCACAAGTCCAAAAATTTTCCAAGAAATGTAAAACATTAGCAGTAATTTACCTTAAAAATAGTCCAAAAATGATGCACCAGATTTCATCTGAGGTCCCTCAAAAATCCAAAACTTTTCCAAGAAATGTCAAAACTTTGCAGTAATTTACCTTAAGATTTGTCCAAAATGATGCTCCAAATTGCATCTAAGGTCCCTCAAAAATCGCCTTTTCCCTTAGACCCCTCCCCCAGGACGGCGATCCGAAACAAGGTTCAGCCCCCCCCCCCTTAGTTTCAAAAAGCTTCCTACGCCAGTGTGAAAAATCACCGTGGGAACAAGCAGTATTGATCTCTTACTCGCACGGTGAAAAATCAGAGTGCCTTTTCAAGGTCATCATTGCTATTAAACTCGGAATCGACCTCCATTCCGATGACAGGTCCGGAATGCATATTTGCAGACTTGGCACTGCGCACTAGCACTAGGCCCAGCCCTACTTCTAAGTTCCAGCACTATCCCCGGCTCATCCCTGCACATCACAGTACACACGTACGAGGTTCCAACACTCCTCATTACGTCACGCGCAGTCCCGGTCCCAACTCACACTAGAACTGCACTAATTGCTAAGCTAAAGCCACATACTGTACTGCATGCTATGCATACACACAAGCACGTATAGGCCTTTGAGCACCTACGTACGTATGTACGTACGCACGTAAAGACGTACCTTTGAGCACGTATCCTGCCTTGTATGCATGGTGATTTTCCACCGTGCGAGCAAGCGATCGTAGCCTGCTTGTATGCACGGTGATTTTCCACCGTTGGAATTGGCCCGACCTTTTAATTACGCTCAGCCAAAAAAGTGAGAATATCAATAAATAATGACAATTTGCAAAGATAAACTTAGTTCAAAGCCTTTGCCAACGATAGAAAAAGTTTGCACCTAAGCCAGGCCTTACTTGTACCCTTCCCTCAGCACCCAACCAAAGGTTGGCACTCACGCACAGGTGAAAAAGCAAGGATACGCCCGGGTGTCAACTATCTGTAGGCACGCCACTTGGTGCTCCGCACAGACAGGGCCGTAGCGGGCGGGGGTGTGGGGAGGTGTCCCCCCCCCCATATTTGGTCGCCGTCGGCAAATTTTCGGTCTGTCGGCAAAAAGGGGAGAGGGGAAGGAAAAAACGAGGAAAAGAGGAGAGGAGGAAGAGGGAAGAAAGGAAAGGAAAGGGGAAGGGACTGAAAGGGAAGACGGAGAGAGAAAGAGAGAACGGTAGCGCGCGGCCAGTCTGTTATCGGCTATTTCGATTTTTGTGTCCTCATCTAATTTATCCATTCAAGTTGAAGGGCTCGTCGGCAAATTGATCATGCATGAGACGGCTGTATTAACGGCCGTCAGTGTAATAGGACGAGTGACCGAGTCGGTCGGCAACTCGGGGAAAGAAAGGGAATTAAAGGCTTCCTTATAGGCGCGCTATTTCGGGTCATATTACATTCTTGAAAAAACACTTTCTGGACATTATTCCACACATTTATCATCACCATGGGATCAGCAGCACCCGATTACCCATAGAAAGGGTATCCTTAGCCCGTTTTCAAAACCCTATAACCTTGGCTTCAAACACATATTGCAAATTCCTGAGGATCCGGTTTACCCACAAACATCCTGGGAAAAATAATGCGTGCAGCTCGTGTCTTCCCTTCACTACAAACTCAGGCGTTCAACTTTTGAACACCAAAATGTAACAGATATGGAACGCATCAGTGGCGTACGCAGGGGATATTGAGGTCAAAAAAAAATAAATAAATAAAATAAACAAACAAACT
>WURT03440976.1:0-22533 GCA_009936505.3 Holothuria glaberrima
CCAGTGACTGAAAGAAATGGGATAACATGGCATTATTGCGAATAAAACATATACAGTATGCATCATCGAAACCTCAAAGCATTTTTACATTCTGGTTCTGAATTTATTTTGATGGATAAATTCTGTGAAATTGTTTAAATATTTAGAATTATAAGGAAAGAGGAATCTGGAAAGGAATTATTTGTAATAATCGATTGCCTATGGAAAGTTGTCATGCTTCAAAACTATAACTAATAAAAAACTCATGCAAGTAGTGTTGTTGCACTTTTCCACAGCAGACCAAAAAAAAAAAAGAAAACTCTTGTTGGCTGTTTTCAATTTTCCGTATCAACCCTCAACTCACCCTCCTTCTAGAAATTTGTTTGTGTATATAGAAGTAATACATGGATTCAGAATAACAGAATTACTTCCTGTTTTTGGTTTGAGAGATATCATTAGCATAGTTGATTCCTGCATGCATGGGAGGTTTATAAGAAAGATCTCTATCAAATGAGGCTGCGTGTAGGTACATGGAATTCTTGAAAGTCAAATCTAAGTTTTTTGTTACTTTTCATGCTGCTGTTTCTGCTGAAAGTAATGTTATGGGCAATGTTATTCATGTATGGTTTGCCAAAGTTTTTTTAAATGGAAAAGGAAGAAGAAAAGAAAACTAGTCCTTTTCATGAAGTTGCAAATTTCTCAAAGATATATAATTGTTTGCCTCTTTTGAAGAGTTCATATTCACATACATTGAAGGTGCTGTTTGTCCCTATAGTGGTGGGGCAGGGTGGAAACAGGTATTTTAGGCCTGTGAAATACAAATTTTGATTATACTGTACTACACACAGTTTTATTCAAACCTACTGTTTCAATACCAACATCCCTCCCCCCTGCCCTGCTAACAGCTCCCCTCATTTTGTACAGGTCAATGGTGAGTGACAAGAGGTGACACTTTTCGCAAACCCATTAAAGGTTAAGTTTCTTTATAAGGTTGAAAGGCATTTTCCAGAGACAAAATTCAGTAAGTTCAAAAAATGCAGAAAATTTTTCTCTTTTAGGAGGTGAAAACCGCATCTCAATTGCTTGTTGCATTTGGAAGATACAAATTTTTAAAGAAATGCAATTTTTTCTCAAGATGAGGTGCATTATGGGAAATCTGTGATCTCATCACGCCACATTAATTTGAAAAAGAATCAAATTTCTTTATGATATGGATGCTGCTCTAGGGAACATTTAGCAACTTTGTTTGTTATGCCCTACATATGGTGTAGATTTGTGCTAAATCTACATGGAAACATGCTCAAACATTACAACACTATCAAATTTCTAGGACAAACAGGACATTCAATTATAAAGAAAAACAAAAGGAATCTGAGGCAATGTGCCCACTTTACATAACAATCTGTGACCTTGATGAGAATTGGAGGTATTTTTTTGACAAAAATAGTACCCTAAATATGAGATATCTCGAGTTAGGAAAAGAGTATTGCTACGGGGTTTGGAGTGCACGAATTGGAATATTTTTCTCTTTCACATGAGACCCTTGTGAAATGCCACTGGAAAGTGCCTTTAGTATGAGATATCTCGAGTTAGGAAAAGAGTATTGCTACGGGTTTGGAGGGCATGAATTGGAATATTTTTCTGTTTCACATGAGACCCTTGTGAAATGCCACTGGAAAATGCCTTTAAATGAAGTACTAAATATTGCATCAATATCAGTGAGAGCTACATAGATTTATACTAACTTCCAGCACAAGTAGTGTTCTGAAGGTAGAATATGAATGTAAAATGTTTCATAAAAAAATTTCAACAAAAAAAGGTGAATGAAAACTGAGAGAGGCCTTTTTCAATACACTTTATCAAACACGTAAGAGTTCAGGAAATTTTCTGATTTCAGGAAATTGGTAGTCTGGAGCAAAATTCTGAGGAAATCCATTTTGCTTGACAAAAAGTTTCACAGTAGTCATAGTGGGTGGAGTGGCCAAGGGTGGGTAAAGTGTTGTGCGTATTTTTTGGAATCTTCTTGAAGAAAATGTTAATTTCTACTGTAAGCACTGCATGAAGGTACTTCAGAAAACCAAAAAAGATAGCACCATTTTGCACCTACTGATTTGAAGAGTTTTCCCCTTGGCTGACAAACCTGTACAACACAGTTTCAGGAAATGGACCTCTATTTTGCTTACATCTCTACTTTATAACTTTGAAAAGAAGGGTCTATTTTTCTCTCCCTTACCTCTTATTTACATATACCATTATTGCCTGCAATGAACATCTAGCAAACCAACACCTATTTCCCCTACTTAACCCATCATATATACATGTGAACAATCCCATGTACTGCGAGATAAGTCTTGATAAAGTAAATGACATAGAAGTGGTGCTATACTCATATCAAGGCCGTGAATGTAAAAGATCCCTCTCATTTCATTTACTGTAAAATTATGTTTAAGTCACAGTTTTCTGTCCTTTTATTTCTTTGGATTTTTTTCACTGTTTTTTTTTTCTGCTCCTTCAACATTTTAATTCCCAGCATCTTTATAAATCCTTCTTGAGAGAGAAATAAATGAGGTAATGATTGCTTTGCCAAGTTTGTCTTGTCTAATGAATGATTCCATATTTATGTCAAGCTTGCTCTCAGCCCAGAGCTTATCAACCTTCATAATCATCTGTAACCAGTACTTAAAAGAAGGAAAACAAATTGGCCAGAGTATGTTAATTAATATTCCATACTAATGCAATGGTAGTTTGTGGCCGCAGTGGTTTGTGGACACTATTGCATTCATACAGCTTAGTCCTATTGCCATCAGTTGTAAATAGCAGTGCCACTTCAGTGTTCAAAGTACTTATGACCGTATAGAGAACAAAAGAGCTATTCCACAAGTGCTTGGAAAGGAAAAATCAATCCTGTAACTACTGGCTGACCTCAGTCAAGGGAAAACCAAAATGGATTTTTCAGCTTTGACCAAAGAAACATCCTGTGATAGCCTATTTATTTGAGGAATTTTGTAGTTGCGGACTTGTCAGAAAGTGTTAACCATTGTGTAGTATAAGAACACTTTCTGTATGGGGAGCCTGTTTGAATTGTGGTGAATAATTTTCTAGGGTTTCTACTGAAATGGGTTTTTTATTACCACTTGATATATCTGTAAAGATAAGCTTAAAATTGTCCCTTCATTAGCTTAGTAGTTTATGGGGTGCTGAAGGTTTTAGGCATGGCTTATGGGCATATTTTACTATTTGACAGCCATTATTACAGTATTATGGAATTACTGTGTTGGAAATATTTCCTTGGAAATCTCCACCTGGAACTTAAGGAGTGGCCTTTCATAGTACATTCCCTTGTGGGAGGGATGGGTAAATTTCAGGGGAGAAAAATTTCCATTCCTATTATTAAAAATTGTGAAGGAGTATTTGGTTTTTGATGTGATACAACTTCTTCTCCAAGGAACCAGAAAATTTAAAATATGAAAAATTGAAAACTATTAAAAGATCAATTAAAGTGTAAAAATTCAAAGAGAAAAAAAAATGGGTAAAGTTAAGTGACATGGGTAAAGTTTAGTAGACATATAATGTTAACTTAGTAATATTGAAGTGAGCTAAGTACATAAGTTTGACTCCTCTCCACCTCCTACATGTTACATTCTTGGTATTATTTGTGACAGTTTGTACATATATACAGTATATGCAAATGTACACTTACATGTACTCTAAACTGGTTGTATTTGAATAACCTAACTAACTGTGTGTCTGTCTGATCATACCAGTTTGCTTTTAACAATACTGAGCAAGCCTTGCTATGAGAAAAAAAAGGGTTTTACCAGAATTTTGATAATCGGGTCTGATTGTACTTGTTGACTAATTAATTTATAACAACACCATGTGCCGGGATGGTGGTACTTAATGTTCCCTTCCCATATAGGGTAATAAAATCATTTAATATATGCCTGTGAGTCTGTGGGTTAATGAGGTTTTACGGCCCAGTTTCTATCCAATTGGTTTTAAGTCGAGCCGGTCTGTGGGGTATGTGTAATGAACCTATGCGGGAGATGGAGAAGGCACAAGCAGTCACCCCAGACTTATTTTGAAACAATAACTAATAATACCCCACACATTTTTTCTCACTTCTCTTCCAAGTCTCATATTTCAGGACTTAAATATTGCATATTCAAGGAAATCTAAGGAGTTAAACTCCTCATTAATTTCACAATCTTGTGAGAAAATACATTATCACATGATTGTCAAGAGCCATTCATGAAATAGGATAGACTAAAACATTTATCCAAATTGGGGTGACTGCATTATCCCTTTTCAGATTTGAAACCCTGTGTGGTCATCAATATCTTTGGGTTAATTGAAGCAAGTTGCCTAATTAGTATTCACAAGTTACCCGGGGTTAAATTTCCTTGATAAACAAAATTTTGTTTACATGAGCAAGGGCAAAGTCTTGGATTGTTGGAAAAGGATATTTTTTTATGCAATAGACTCTTTCAGTGTTTACAAACAAATGCCGTCATGGCTGGGCGTCAAAGAGTTGGTAAGGCGTGCTTACACTGTCGTCACAATGAAAGGTAGATTCCAATTCACCTACTTTCTGCATGCAATCGCTCAAACGTTTACTCGCGCAACACTAATATACACGAATGTGTTCGTGCGCATGCTCTGTGCCAACCAGTGACGTAAGCGTGAACTCCCTAATACCCACTTAAGATGTCAGTCTCTTGGTGTAGAGTTGTTGGCAACTTATTTGTAGGTTTGAATAATTCCAATATATTTGGAGTCAGGCAAATAATTCAGCCTTGTTTACAAATTCTGAAAGAACACAAACGTGATTTAACTTCGGATGCTTTTACACTAGATCCGGATCTGATCGCCTGATGTTATCAGTATATCAAATACATGTAAGGCTTGATCCTGGTGCATTTACACTTGTGGTACTCTGATCCTCCTCAGTGCTTCAGCGGAAGTGACCTCCAAATGAATTACAAAATAGAAGCACATGCTTCACAGTTGATCTCAGGTCACTGTTGATCCTAGAGCATTTACACTACAAGTTTTGATCGCCTGCGCGGGGTCTGATCCTCCCCTCTTACCAGGATCAAAATCAGGCAATCAGATCTGGATCTGATGTGCATTTACACTACAAATTTGATCTTGAGCAGTGGATCTGACCCCGCGCAGGCGATCAGATCCGGATCTAGTGTAAAAGCACCCTAAGGCTGCGCATTAAACTTGGGCAGTTTAACCCATATTCTTTGAAGGCAAGGTTGAAGTGCAATGGGCTTCCCTTCAATAGACCTATTGTTCTGTATGACTTGACTTTGTGAATTTGAAGAAAACCAAATATGAGAAAGAAAGTTGAATTAGAGGCTGTCACATCAGGCATGATAATTAATGTTCTCACTCTCTCAATCTTCAAAACTTGCAGTGACCCTCGCACTGATTTCACTATCATTTTTTAGCGATAATCACTTTATAACTCACTAGCTGGAATCATTACTAATAGGAATAGCAGTGATTTATTGTTTAAAAGAGATTGCAGTGACTTTATTTCTTTGTGTGTACTATAACAGTCATTGCTATAAACCCATTGCAAAAGAGCAGCTGTTGTGAGACGAAACTGATTGCCAAAAGTTGAGCAAAATGGATCGCTGAATTGTGATAGATTCATGGCTTTATAATAGCAACATTTGCAATTATGGCAATAAGTGAAATCGGTTACTGGTGTTTAATGTAATTGTACAAAAACACTGTTTTAATTAAAAGCTGTGCAAGAAAGTACATCCAATGCAAAATTGTGTACACGTAACATAACTTTGATCAAAACAACTGTAATAGTATGTATAAGTTTTTATAATGAAAAGCAACCTTAGAGCATTTACTTCAATGATATTAACATCAATACATGCAAGTTTCAGTGTAATAACAAGCATGATGTAATTGTCATATAAATTGGCTGGCAACTGAAATTACAGGAGTTTCTACATACCTGCTACCATTTAAATGGATTGGTTTTAGTTGGTGGTTAATTTGTAGCATACCTTTATTGTTCTTATCAGAACTTAAAATTGAAATTTTGAGTAGAGGGGTTATCCCGGCCATTTTGAGAATGAGGGCTATGCATATGTAATTATTTGTGAACACAGTGGTATAGGAGATGGCTTACAGTTGATTACACATAAGCATGTATATGGCAATTAAGCAATAGTTCTAAGGGAGAATGGTAAGTTTATTGCATGTTAATTTATTCTGTAAAAGCTTGGACTTTGGAATTTTGTGAGTGAACACTATATAGTTTTTTTTTTGATGACTGTACTTAAAGGACAACTTTCCTATAGAATAGAATTTTTATTTGATGAAAATATTTTTGGAACACTAAAAATACTTTGCATGATGCTTTAAACCACAATGATTTTTGTGTAGGCCTTTATTTTCAGGTTCTTGTATGTGGTAGGGTTTGTGTGTGGCTGGGAAGGGGGGGGGGGACAATAAGGATGTATGGAGACATGCTTGGGTAAGGTACTGTAGGTCTTAAAAACAGTTGCACATCACCCCAAATGCATTTTTGGTTTGGGCTACTGGACTTAACAATTGCTGACAGTTGACTGCAGTCTTTGATGGACAACAAAGTGAGAAAAATTCAAAACATATACTGTAGTGTAAAGCTGGCCCATAACACTGCACCAGGAAGATGCTACTCTAATGTCAGGGTAGCGTCTCCCATACTGCACAGCATGCAGAGACTGTGTTCAGATGACTAGTAGTGTTGTTAGTGGAATGTGACAATGGGCATATTAAATCTGTCGGTATTTGTCTGGAGATGCTCTAAAAAGTTTGGAAGACTGGTTGCTGGATAAAAAATTTGTTAGGAAAAGTTTTTGTCTGGGACGTGGAAAATTGCCAGAAAATAGGTTGGAGTTGATTGTCAAGGCAACTGATGAGAATGGTCATCACTTGGTGAATATTAAATAGTGTAGTAGATGCTTTCCTGACAACTTTCCCCCTTCCTGTCCCTGACAACTCTCCCCTCTCCCAAGACAACTCACCCTCTCCCACATACCCCTTCTCCTAGACAGCTTACCCTTCTCCCAAATAACTGCCTCATCTCCCAAACAACTCATCTCCCAGATAACTCCCCTCTCTTGGACAACTCCCCCATACAACTCCCATCTTCTAGACAAACCTCTCACAGACATAACTTTCCCCCGACAACCCCTCCAAGACAGTTCGCACCCACCCAGACAATTTCTACCAAGGACATTTCCAAATTTCCTGGTGAGGAAGTTGCATGATGGGTAATTGCCATGGTTGAGAATTGTTGTCTCAGTGGGCATTTTTAAGAATGAGAATTGTCCGAAGGGGCGTAATTATCCAGTCACAGTAGTAAGTTGAACAATATACATAGGTGTTGTAGAGGAGTGAGGAACTTATGATCATCATTGGATTATGTTTATCTCTCTGTTTTTGTGATTTGATGTGTTACTGTGAATGCTGTCTACCATTCACAAATGCAATTTACACATGCATGTATGCAGTTAATGCTGAAATGATCCTTATCTTACCCATCAACAAAGATTGAAACATTGTAAACGAGTTCCTCTCTTAATTATTTGTTCACCTGTCATTGTTACCAAACAATACTCCTTTGATTAATTGTTCTGCTGGAGTTATCAAATCGGTTTTAATTCCCAGACAGGTGGCTTAATGAATCACATCATTTGACCTTTCAACCTCACTTGCTTGCTTAAATAGAATTCAGCTAGAAATTTGGAGGATAATTAAGTGTTAATAGAGGTATGGAGTCTCCTTCCTGGGATAGGATATATTGATAGCTTGTACCACAGTTGGTGGTTTTTGACATAAATGGTACTGTAGATTATTGGCATGAAAGACCTTTGTGTGCCTAAAATGTTAGGTCTATTTTGCTCCTCATTACCTCTTATTTTCATATGTAATTCCCCAACTTGCCTGCAAGTACCATGTGGCATAAATTATTAGCAACAGGATAGCGCCCTCCCAGTGCTAGAGGGCTCCATGGGTGAAGAGAGGAAGGGTGGTTCTACCAGGTAGTCCTCTACCAGTGGGAGGGCACTATCCTGTTGCTAATGATTTATGCCAGATGGTACTTGCCGGCAAGTTGGAGAATTACATGTGTAAATGGGAGGTGAGTATCGGAGCTCATTGATGCCAAAACCAGGTAAGTTTTGTGGAGTCAATTTCCCTCTGATCATTATCTCATAGACTCCCAAACAAAATTGTTTTTGGGGATTTCATTGTTATCACAGTGATGTAACATCAACACCAGTCACCCCCAATTTGAATGAGTATACAATGGTATTCTTTTCTATGGATGACTCTTTTTAATCTTGTGACAATATTTTAGTTACTAAAAGATTCCGTCTTTGAAAAACATCTTCTTTGTTTACCCTTAATTTGCAATATTTATATCCTGAAACAACATGAAAAATACAGGTACTTTGTAATAATAACAAGAAAAAACCAGTACAAAAGAAGTGTATTTAATTTTGTAAAAAGAACCTTATTCGTACTAAAAGGGTTATGCCATGAAGAGGTAGTCAAGCACCTATAGGTAGTTTTTAGTGGGTAACCAAGAAATCCAAAAAGTAGCTCCTTCCCCCTTTAAAAGCCAACCCCCCTTTTCCCATTATGGTGTAGCATGAACAATGATCTAGACTAAAATTATATATAAGCTGATATGTTTCAGCTCAGTATAGTGTATACTGTAGTTAATTTTCTTATGAATAACCAAGTTTAATGGGCAGACTTCCTTGACGTCATTATGGGAATGATCATGAAAAGCATTTGGGAAAACCATTTTTTGAATTATTTGATTAGAGAATTATTGTAAAATTTGCAGCCCCTAGGTACTTCATTGTTAGAGAGAATTGCGGTATGTTTCAGCAGTGCAAATATTCTGCGAACTTGGGAATGAACTATATGATCTGCATTCCAGATTAGGATGTGGTGAGTACAGTTTCAGGCACAAAGCTGGAATGTCTTATGATGCAGGTTTCTGTTGTATAATGGTAGATGGTCATGTTTATTTGCATCAGTTTAGGGCCAAGACAGGTTGTGGGGGCAGTAGCCATCCCATCTCTGGGGTTGGGGCAAAATTCATTTGTCAGGCATCTTTTTGGAAAAATTCTGACATGTAATTTTGGGGGGTAACAGGTTTTTTTTTCTGGCAAAAATGGCCCATCCCCTAACCATGCAAGGAAAAAAATACCCTGTGTTCCTACAGGTTTGTGTGTTTGCACTTCTTTGGAAGCATTTGGAAAATCAATCCACAAAACTATGGTAAAAAGTAAAAAAATAAGAAATTTATAGAATTATGTTTGAGAACATCTCAATCACTAAATTTTGGAAAAAAGAGAATGTCTTTAATAAAAATATGCATATAATCCATTCCTTCAAATGTGAAGTATGTTCCAGTGAATAGATCTGAAATGTGCTTAAATATTAATTTTCAGTGAAATAATATGGTTGATGTCCTTACACTTGCTCACAAAGGCTCATTTCAATTTTCCTGAAGTTGCTTACAGTATATTCTGTCAATTAGGTTGATTTACATTTTATGCAGTCTCTCAACTTGTTAATAAGCTGCAATTTATGCTTACAAATGAACCAACTCTACATTCTCCTAAAATAATACTGCAGAAGTAAAGAAAAAAAAATGAAAAATGAAAGCAGCCCGTGCCCTGTGGTACTAGAATCTGGTAAATCCTTGAAATGAAATCTTCCATGCAGGTTAATGTTTTGACAGAGTGGGACTATTACGTCTGCATGAATTATTGTGTTGCCATTATTAGAATGGAATATAGTCTATTGATTTACGACTGTTTCATATTGTAATCTCCTACAGAGTCGTACCAACTGCATTATGTATTCACAAAGCTCTTTGTGTCTGTGTTGTACGTTGATTGTCGTATGTTTGGTAGGGAGTAAATTTGTCTGTAATGTGGATTACCTGAAATGAAAATTAAAAAATGTAGAGTGTGCATTATGGTTTATAAGACAGTCCTTGAAAAGTTAAAGGCAAGTTTTTAAGACAATGGACAGGGCATATAAATAAGTGCAACTTAGTTATTGTAAAGGTGATTAAAAAAATGCAACTGGAGCAAAAGATGTGTTTAGTACTGAAGGAGATATTCATGTTGTGAGCCATTATGGTGAATAGAAATAGTATTTTGTGCAGACAGTGTGGTAATTATGTTCCATTTATTAATCTTGCATTCCTTTGTTCTTTAAGGCTCATGTTTTTGTTTGTTTTATATTGTTGTGGAAATGTTTAGAGGTGTGAAATAGTAGTGAAGTTGATGATTGCAGTGGGGTACTTGCAATTTTTTGAGGTTAGAGAGCAGTAGAAAATGATTTGTGAACAATGCAGGAAAAACTGGGAAGTTTCTGTTGGCATCACTTTTAGAGGGAAAGGATGTTCTGGGTAAAACAGCTAGTGGGAGGGAGAGACAATTGAGGTGTAAATTTTGGTTATTTTTTATGCCTATGAATTTACATGTATACAGTAGGTCACTATAATAGGATAAGAATGATATTGGAAGAAATCTGTCATCTTATTTCAAAATTGCTGAACTGAAGGTCATATTTAAGGAAGTCTTCTAGGAAAAAGATCATTCAGTATTTTGGCAAGTTCAAGTGGGTTAATTTTAAAATGAAGAGTACATGGGTTGAAAGCGGTTGAGGCATTTCTGGCTCTGATGACTCCAAAAGTTTCTAATTCTCTTTACAAAGTTTCCTTTTACCTCCTCCCCCCCCCTCCCCTTCCCTTTTCCATTGTTATTGACGATATTTAGCCCCTCCTTCCACAATGCTTTTACTGCCCAAGACCAATCATACACTGTCAGATACTACAGTAGCCTACCGACCATACTATATCTATCTTGCTGCTTAGCCCTGTCCAAACAATCTGCTGTATTAGCTGTTGTACTTTGTGAATACTTTCCATTGAGCCTCTTTTGTGAGCCATGCTGCTCTGGAATGTATACAGCAGGATTTACTGATCTGTGCATGTCACTGACCAGTCAGAGTGTTTTAGCATTTTTATGCACAGTTTGAATATTTCCAGCTGTTGTCAGTGGTGTGAAGGTTTGGAACCCCCTTGCAAAATTTCTGAGTCTTCTACCGTATGTAATGGAGTTAAATTATTTTCAGTAGGTGTATAGTAATAGCCGCAGAAAAGCTGCATCCTAATCAATGGTTGACCATGCTGTTTTGTAGAAAATTGCAGGTTTTTGAGTGGTTTTTTTTTTTGCTATTTCTTGTCTCAATTATAGGCCAGCAAACCTATGTTTTGCATAAGTTTTCTCCCAAATAGGAGAATTTTGGTTTTCCCAAACAGGATAATCTCCTGGACTGCTAAAACAGTATAAAACAAAGCCACCATTACTTTGTTAAGATGATTTGTAGTTGCCTTGTAACATGACTTACTGATATTACCAAATACTGATGCAACCTTTACCAAATATTTTATTCCTCAATATCATGCAGCAGATATTGATCTGAAGCTGATGTAATAGAAATGAGTGAAATTTGTGCCAAACCCTAGGCTTGTTGTGTATGGTACCATGACGAAGAGTGTCATTTCACCTACATGAGATAGATAACTGTGACTTGTTGCCACACAAGAAAATATTTTCACCTTTGTATTAATTAAAGCCCTACAGTAGTTGTATAGGTTGGGTATAAGCAGCTTTTTGATTCCTTGCCAGAGGCAAAGGAATCTATGCGATGGTGATGTCCTGTGTGTGTGTATGTGTGTGTGTCGCTTTGCTTGTAAACACTCAAACTCAAGAAGAGTAACTCAGAAGGATCTCATTCGTGGTATGGGACTTGGCCATATTGAGTAGATGATCCCTATTGTTTTTGGTGGAGGTCACAGGTCATTTGGGGTCAACAGAGGTCAAAAGGTCAAAACCTTGTAAACACAATATCTCAAGAAGGGTAACTCCAAGGGACCTCATTCTTGGTATGTGGGTTGGCCATATTGAGTAGATGATCCCTATTGTTTTTGGTAGAGGTCAAAGGTCATTTGGGTCACCAGAGGTCAAAAGGTCAAAACCTTGTAAACATGATATCTCAAGAAGGGTAACTCCAAGGGACCTCATTCTTGGTGTGTGGGTTGGCCATATTGAGTAGATGATCCCTGTTGTTTTTGGTGGAGGTCAAAGGTCATTTGGGGTCAACAGAGGTCAAAAGGTCAAAACTTTGTAAACACGATATCTCAAGAAGGGTAACAGTGAGGGATCTCATTCTTGGTGTGTGGATTGGCCATATTAAGTAGATGATCCCTATTGTTTTTGGGGGTTAAAGGTCATTTGGAGTCACAAAAGGTCAAAACCACGTAAAGACGATATCTCAAGAAGGGTAACTCGGAGGGATCTCATTCTTGGTGTGTGGGTTGGCCATATTGAGTTGATGATCCCTATGTTTTTGGTGGAGGTCAAAGGTCAAAACATTGTAAACAAAATATCTCAAGAAGGGTAACTCCGAGGGACCTCATTTTTGGTGTGTGGGTTGGCCATATTGAGTAGATGATCCCTATGTTTTTGGTGGAGGTCAAAGGTCATTTGGGGTCACCAGTAGTCAAAAGGTCAAAACCTTGTTAACAGGATATCTCAAGAAGGGTAACTCTAAGGGATCTCATTCTTGGTGTGTGGGTTGGCCATATTGAGTAAATGATCCATATTATTTTTTGTTAGGGTCAAAGGTCATTTTGGGTCACAAAAGGTCAAAATGTGGTAAAACATGATATTTTTAAGGAGGATAACTGTGAGGGATCTCATTCTTGGCTGGTGGATTGCTCATATTTAGCATGTAGATGGTCATATAAGGTACAGTAAGTGATCCCTATTGTCCTAAATGGAGGTGAAAGGTCATTTGGGGTCACAAGATCTTAAAAGTTTTTGACTGTATGAACATGATATCTCAAGTAGGATAACTGTGAGGGATCTCATCATGCTTGTCATGTTTGCTACAATATATGGCAAGGAATCACTAAGCCTTTTGGCTTTCTGGTTCAGTTAAATTTGTCAATAAAAAAGTGAAATAGCATTCTATACTGATATTATTAAATACCCATTGTCAGTCAACCACAACTTTGAAGCTTTTTGTTAAGGAAAACCAAAAATTAAGAAGGGGGGAGGGGATTCCTGGAGTTGCCTTTGATAGAATTAAATTTGGAAACTAAGAAGTATAGTTGTCCCAACTGACAGAGATTTTCTCAGTATGGATATGAAACTCTGGACAGTTGGTCTTAAAGATGCCTATTAAGTTTGATCTAGTAAGACTTATAAGAGGAGCACCTTTAGTTAATAACACGTTTCATGACGCTTCAAAATATTTGTCTAAAAGTTGTGGAGGTACCCCTTTCTTTTATCTACAGTAATACTAATTCTGTGAACATCACTAACCACATCAACCATCCCTGTGGTAACATGGATATATGCAGAAACTGGTGTACCTCCCTAAGTATCTCATGCTACATGGGCTTCCTCTCAGCATGATCAGTTTAAACACTCAGGCTCAGTTGCACACACTTGTCTCGTTTAAAATGCGTGGCCCCATATGTACACAGAGAGAGACTATGTTAGCCAAGTTGACACATCGACAGCGCTGTCAGATGAAATCAATGAGTGTCTCGTGAATGAAATCTTGCACTTGAAGTCAGCCAAAGAGTACAAAACTGCCCGGCCTGTCTATGTGTTTCTGTTTGTGATTGCTGTCGATAACAGGTACATGTCAGGGGGCTCCAGGAGTTGACAGTGGTGTAGTGCAAGTTTGTGAGCAGTGGTCATGTCAGGTGTCGTAAAAATGACATTTTGTTGGGAGTGAGCCTGCCATGTTATATTGATACCATGTGGGTATTTTGTGTTATGTATACATGTGTTTATATGAGTGGTTTGTTAGTAGGCAGACCTACAGCACCCTAGGAGTGTATATGCAGATGTCAGGAACTATTAATGTGACTGACAAAAAATTCCTGATAAGTACTGACTTAGCATCAGGTACAGTAGTCCTGGAGGAAACGTGAGGTAGTGAGGGCAAGGGTTGATCTGAGTGATGGGTGGGGGGGGGAAGGAGGGGGATGGTAGTGGTACTCATAGAAATGTATTGAGTGGGTGATTGTGAGTGGTCTAGAAAGAACATGAGCTTGTCCTTTAAATGATTCATTTGGTCTGTATATTATATCCATTAATTATTGAAAGATAAATTCTCTAAATGTATTAAGCCTATTTTAGGTTAAAATAGGTTACCTACAATGAATCCAAACAATATTGTCAGAAAAAGTGTGAATCTGTTAATCTTCAAGTATTACAATACAGTGGAGGCTCACAATTTTTTATGTCTGCACTTAAGACTAATAAGTATTGTACTCACATCTTCATCTGAGTAAAAAATTAATATATATATATATATATATAGTAATAAAGAGAAGAGTTTCACATGTACTTGGAGAAAATAAATCGTAAAACAGGAAACAAATAAATGCATCACTTGTTGACTTGAAAAGTACAAAATAATCTAAAATTTAAATTTTGGATTATTTTGTATTCTTCAAGTCAACAAGTGATGCATTTATTTGTTTCCTGTTTTAGGATATATATATATATATATATATATATGTATTTCTCTAATTCCCACCTAAGGGCGAAAGAAGTTGTTGAAAAGTCGACCATAGGGCGAAAAAAAAAATAGGGCGAAAAAACGGATTTCTATTAACGTTTTCACACACTTTTTATATAGGAATACATAAACGTGTGGTAACGTCCTTTTACAGACGCAATCTATATGCTATTACTTCAAAGTCGACGAATTTACGGACACCTATCTGTTAACATGCATGGATGGCAGGCCATTGAAATAACGTTGTTTATATGTTGAGGACGTTGGGGGGAAATATATGCTTATGTATTTTATTGTTGTAATTTCGCCTTAAGGTAGGAAGATATAAGGACTTTCGCCTTAAGGGGGGAATTAGCGTTTTATATATATATATATATATACACATACATATACTTAGAATGTCCAATTTCCTGTCATGTCCCTTACGTACTAGTAGGCACTGCCATCATATGTCTGTTAAACAGCTTTCTCATTGTATTAATGGGGGAGGTATTGAGGGAAGGTGCAGGGAAAAAGGGGCTTGGGATTGTTGAAACTTAAAAGAAGACAAAACATTTGCAGAGATAGAACCAGATCACTTCATGAGAAGGAAATGTTTGAGTAAGGAATGGTTAGCTTTCTAGTTGGCGTTTAAGTCATTGAAAATCATAAAGTTGTTCATTCTACAATAATATCAGAAATGCCAAACAACTTTAGTAACTTTTTTCCCCCAGTGTTGAAAAAACCACACCCTGTTTTATAACCAGGACATAAGGACTCCATTTAACAAGTTTCACCACTTATGAGACCATAAATTTATTATGTGCTAAGCATAGCTAGCTGTCATTTGGTGCAATCTGCATTGACCAATTGGTTTCTTAGTTTCCTTCTTTTTTTTTTTTTTTTTAAATTTTAAACACAAACAGATCATCACTGCAGCTTTTTCATGAATTAAATCCTAATGGTTGTTTAGCCAGTACGTTCAAGTCACCGACTTCATTGCTTTGTACAGGATGTTGTCATTGTAATACGATCAAGTTATGGCAAAAATTTGATATCTTGTTTATTTGTAGTGTGATCTGTTGAGAGGGAAAGTGCAGTAGTTTAACCGTTAGTAGTAGTAAGGGTTTGAGAACTGGTCAAAGACATATGTTTGACTCTATATTGGGCTCTACAGATGCTCAAGAATACTGGAGGACATATGAATTTGCATTTTACAGGCATTTAATTCATTGGAACTGAATTTTGCTGTTGAATTTAATCTGAGCAAGCATCCCCATTAGAGGATTACATTTCATAGTCATATATGTAGCTCCAAAAGTTTGCATTCTCAGGTGAGAATGTGTTTGTTTTCTAAGATTGAAATGGTATTTGAAAGCTTACTTTTAATCACTTAGTGCTGCTTAATCTCATTAGTGCACTGCGATTAAGGGAACCATTGTACTTTGTACATTAAAGGGAAAATGCAGTCACCCCAATCAGAGTTAGTATGCCCTGTCACTCTCGTTCATGAATGGCCTATTTTGATCATGTGACAATATTTTTGTTAGTTAATTATGAAATTCAAGGAGAATGTCTCCTTGCTTTACCGATTGTATGTAGTTACGTTCAAAATGTCTTCAAAGGTGCTTGTAATGCAGTAAGAGGAGATTCAAATGCAAGAGTTTGCTGATTTTTCAAAGCAAATTTTGGGGCAACTGCTTATTGCCTCTAAGAACAGGGACATGGGCAGTGGTAATATTAGACTTTTTAGATAGTGACAAATGTCTTGTTAAACTGTAAAAGCTATGAATATTATACTCAAAATGTATTCCAATGTAATTTGTGAGCATTGAAGTTTGGAAGTGTGGAATTAAGGTTTAAAGTGAGCAGGTGAAAATGCAGCATTTTTTTTTTAACCGAGTGCTGTCAGTCTCATTAGGGTGTACATTTTTCAAGTACAGATACCAGTAAATTTGAATACTACCTGTACAGTAGTATTAAGCCATGTCATTGCACAGTGTATAACTTTAACATGGTGTCAATCGATCTAGGATATGAACATGAATTTTCAATGCTCAAATAGCAAATTGCAATTAAAATTAAGTTTATATTCAACCCACTATCTACAGTAAGCGTTCACTTCAACAACTCCATTTTTCAACACACAGTGAATACGATACATAGCTGATCACCAAATTTCTTGTGATTGCCAGTTTTCAGTCAAGATGGCATTGCTTACCTATTCCCACTCCAGAATTTACATTTTCATGGCTTGGAATGTGACAGCTTTCATGAATTAGACACATTACGAGTGTGACGTGATTGGTTTATTATCAGTGTTATTGCATTGTCATCATGCCGTAGTAATAGACATGATGGGAACTTGGATTTTGCTGTACCATAAAGTACCACAGATCAAGTCCACGGATATTTTCTGATGGATACAAAAGCTTATAACAACTGTTTTCTTGGCTTCCACAGTTAACTGTCACACTGTTCAACCTTTTCCGTCAAAGTTAAAGAGATTAACCTTGCAAAGAGAACTTCTCTCTGAAGGAAATTCCTTTTGACCTGTGACTGATGTCTAGAGAACCATAATATTAAAACTTGAAAATTGTGCATGATTAGACAAAGTATCTGTCTTGTGTATGCAGTCTCTGTTACAGTACATTTTCCTTCCCAGTATACACTGTAAATCGGAGTTTATTGCTCTCTGCACTATCCCCATTTGGATAAGTTGAATTTTTAGTGTGTTTGCATGTGACATCAAAACTGAATTTTGAAATGTTTCCTGGAATGTTGGTGAAATCAGGATTGCTAAGGAAATATCTTTTTGCCCAAATCCCAACATTTTAAAAGAGGATATTGCACTACCCAATCCAGGAAGTGGGAACTCCCTGCCCAAACATATTTTGATATAGCCCTTTAGTTCTAAATACAGTTGATGACTGCACTTTGATTGACATTAACACAGACAATATACTATAGCTCCGCTCTGGTTGTTGTACAATGATTTTAACAGTCAGTTGTACTCCCAATTATTAAGCTCACATAATGGTTGTGTATCCCTTTGGTTTTGAGCAATTGAAACTCACTGCAGGCCACTGTAGCTGTCTTGGAGGTGTACTAGACAGACCTGTGTTTTTGTTTCAGTTGCAGGAGGGGCTAGAAGTAAACTTAATAGGGGAATTCTTTTACCATTTGGAGTGAGATTAGAGAGCCTTTAAGTCCAAGTGTGTTTCTCTCACAAACCACCATACTTCGTAGGTGAAGGTGTACTGAATAAGAATCTGCACAATCAAAACTAAAATGCAGAAACTTACAGTTGTCTGCCAGGTCAGCATTGGGCAGATTATACCCCCCCCCCCCCCACCAAATGAGTGTCTTCATTTCTTTCCAAGTATAAAACTACTCAACCTTTTTGTTACAAGTTATAGACATTCACTTTAAAAAGAACTTTTCTTTAACCAGGGACTGATGTCAAGAAAACCATGATTTTAAATTTGAAAATTGTGCCTGCTTAATACACAATACAAGTCTTGCACATACAGTCTCTTTAGTGGTGGTACACTTTCCTTCCCAGCATGCATTGGATGCTTAAGTTACTGAACTTGCTTATTAGTAGCCTGCTGTGTGAGTCACAGGATCAGGTACAACCTGTCATTGTTGTAGCTGCATTCTTGCATCGTGAAAAGATCGATACACCCAGCGGGAGTAGCCCCAGGCTATGTGGTTTGTCTCAGGGTTTGTGCTGGGACATATATTCCCCAAGGGCAGGTGGTAATGTTAGACTGGCCTTGCATCTTGTGTAAATGGAGTCAAGACCATGCAATTACAATGAATCACTTGTTGCAGGTGAGAGACCTAAGAAGGGATCAAAGTTCATATGTGAAGGATAATTAGAATCCTGGTGACATTTTCTGCAGAAACAGGAAAAAGTGTCATGAGGAATTGGTAGGAAAATTGTCTGTTTCCTGTTTTAAGATTGTTTTTATTGCTTCGAATTGGATGCATAAAAGTGATTCTTTTTGTATTGTAGAGCTTGCTATAATGTACAATAAGTAGGTCAGACCGTTTGTAAGAGGAGGAAGGAATTCATCACAGTTTCCGTTGACGGTTCTGCAGTTAAGCTTGCACAAGAAATGACTTGTTGATATACAATGTTGGTTTTGATTTATGTCAATTCAATTTAACATAAAATGGGCAACTTGAAACTTGGAGTCAAAGTAAAAAATAAAAAAAAAAAAAAAAATTTCAGTTGTTTGTATCTGGTCACAGTATTATAGAAGACTAAAGCAAAGATATAAAAAGGTTTGATATTTTCATCTTTTTCTGCACCCTGTCCAGTAAAAAAAAAATACTTTTAGCATTATATTTGTTTTCCAACCCCCACCCCTTCCCCTCCCTACTTCTACACTATGTTAGATTTTTGGGAAAGTGGATCTCCAGTCTAGTGAACCTTTAGTCTTCAGTCTAGTATGGGTCTATATCACTCCTCATTATCTCCCATTTACATATGAAATTCCCCAACTTGCCTGCTACCTCCATCTAGCTGGCATAAATCATTAGCATCGGGATGGGCGCCCTTCCAGGTATCCCCCATTTTCAACTTGGTGGTAAGATGTTGATGTACCATTACAAAACCATTACAATACTTGAAGATATTTAAGGTAGCTTGCTCTAGTATTTGGCACAAGTTCTTAAAAGGAGCATTGCCAGAATTATTCATTTTTAGAGTGAGAATTGAAAGTGCAGGCACAGAGTAGCTGAAATCAAGTGTATGTTAATCTTTTTAATGTTTGTAATGGGTAGGGTTATAGTTAGGATATTAAATTCCCTTGGGCATGTGTACATTGTGCAATCATGCCAGTGGTTATCAGGGAGCCCAGTGCACCTAAGTAGCCATGGCTATGAAGCCACATTGATGGCCATGGTTTACAATATACGACCTTTACCAGAATTATTTCAAGGGCGAATAGGAAAATGGTAGAAGGGAAGGGAGTTCAGAGGCCAGATGATCTCTGGTGCAGTCTGAGGCATTTTTCCATGATTTTAATACATTAAATGGCTGTTTCCACCATTTTTTGATTGATTTCATTGAACCAGCTATGTTGTAAGATATGGGATCAAACATGTGCCTTCTAAGGGAGGGGGGGGGGGAGGAGAGAATTCACTCCTCTTTCAAACATGGGGTACATGTTCTAGTCCCAAACCTGTTGGTACTGGTGGCCATGTTGCCCCATGAAACTGAATCTCTACTGATAGCCAAAAGTGGCCCCCTTACCCTGATGAATGAGATTGGATCAGTGTCCCGCTGAGTATCAGGTAGAACAAATAGTGTTAAATAATTCTCATGAATGTAAAAGCTCACCTGCTCTAAATTACCCTAAATCATGGGGTGCAGTGTATTTCATACTCAAGTATTATTAAAGTAAGTTGTCCTCATTTTCACCCTGAAAAAAAAAAGACTGGTCATTGGTGCCCCTTATTTCAAGGTAAAATTTGGCCTTAACACCCTCCTCAGCAACCATGTTACTCTGTAGAATTGATGAAAACAGCCATTTGGCTAAGTCCCTTTCATAATTATTTTACTTTGAAGCCAGCCTGGGTTATCATCATGTCATGTCATGTCATGTGGTGAACTTCTTTGGGGGTTCGCTTCTTAGTGTGGTGAATTCAACACGTTAAATGCTGTAGGCATAATACAGTACTCATGTATATGCAGTCTGGCGCTTACACTATCATTTCATTGCAGGAGGCCTGTAAAAGCGATGGTATGTTTACATTTCGGTATGTTTTCCCAAGAACTTTCTACAGATAAATATAGTGGAGGTACATTTTATGAAGGCATGCAAGTCATAATTTGAGGTAACAAATTTATTGTAAAAGTTGGAAGTTAGAAAGCTGCTGGTACAAAGTACTAGTGTGACATAGGAAGTTAATTCCACATTTAATTGAAAAAAACCTTTTTGAAGAGGTTACTCAAAGATTAGCAATTACAAAGAGTTCAAACCAAATGTTGGCTAATAATCATTAATGAAGCAGTTCTGTGCTGTGGATGTGTGGCAGTAGGATTTGCGAAAGGACGTAGGGCATGATGTTTCTTGTACATTTCCACTTCTCATGACCCTACTATCCTCTTTCCAGGGGTTGTTATTCATGTGGATCCAAGAGAGGTGTCTACAATAACCCTACACAATGCTCATCCCAGATTGTAGCCTTCCCTTGCATTCCTCCACCCTTACTCCTTCTCCCTTACTCTCTCCTTCCCTTATCCCCTCACTACATATCTTACCCCTTTAAATATCTCATACTAGAGGTGCGCCTTAAACTTGGTGAAATCCTAGCCAGGTAGTGTGGTAAACCATTTTGAAATTATGATCAGCATCAATAAAATTAAATTGAAATTTGTCTATATCTGTACTTTTTCTGTCTTTGTAAATTCAGGGGTTGGGATTATGTGACAGTCATCTTATGCCCACCCTCTTCCTTTGGCTGTTGGCAAGCCTGTTGCCATTAATAGTGCTACATCATAGCCACGTAACCTGCAGAGTCACTAGATGTTTTCAGAAATTAACATCTTTAATATTCTGGAATCTCCACTTCAAGACGATCCTGGAGAGACTGATGGTTATCAACTCCTCAAGTTGAATTCATTCCTGACATTTATCTTTATAATTTCAAGAGTGGGGAGATTGGCTTACTGCCATCCAGGAGGCCTTGCAGTGAGGTAGTTTTTGCATCTCACCAGCACACAATATTTCATCAGTATGCAAAATGTTAGTGCTCATTGATTCAGTGGGATGTGATTCTGTTGGCAAAATTTGATGGGCATCTTTGGAACTCAGGAATTAGACATGTGGTCTGGTTAGGGTGTGGCATGATCAACAGTGGAGTCTGTTTTGCTCCTCATTACCTCCTATTTACGAATGTATACCATTATTGCCTGCAATAACTGTCTGGCACACGTAAATAGGAGGAAAGTATCGTTGTCGCTCATAGACTCCCAAACCTGAAGAGTTTTGGGGAATCTCATGTGAAGGGGTAGTAACAGATAATTTCTTGAAAGCAAATGTTGTGCTTTATTGGTATGAACATAGAACAAGCAGAAGATAAGTGTTTAGCATTATTAAACAATTCAATGTACTAATAAACTCTGGTAATAACTTTTCTGCCCAACATGAACTGTATTGTAAGAAATGTGAATCTATACCCCCTCCCCCCACCCATTACCTCCTATTTACATGTAGTCACACTTACTGGGTGTAGTTAATGTCTGATGGTAAGTGTGAAGAGGACTAGGGAGAACCTTCCCCCCCTTCCAGAGAGCACCAGCCACCACTGTGCTATTGGTTTGTGAGGGTCTTACTGCAGATGAGTGGGGATTACATATGTAACTAGGATATAAGTATCAGGGCTAGTACAGTAGATTCATAAAACAGGAAATTTTGAGGAATGAAGTCATTAAATAATGTGAAAGTGTTGGTGAACAAATTATTCATCAGCTACAAAAAGACCTCCCTGTCAAACCTTATTTCTCGCCGTGCAAAACATAAAGTCATCTAGTTACCTTACTTTAAATTGTCAACCATGCTTTATGCATGAATGATGGTATTAAAGGAGTTAATGAAATTTTCTTTACCCATCATGCATCATTTCCCTTATTTGTCCATAAATCATCTCTTCCGCTTCAACTACGGAATAACGCAATTATGGTGGATATATTACCGGGCTATTTTGGTCCTCATCTAAGAAGAAGAGGTAGTTTTCTCTCTTCTTCATAGTCCTCCCATAACGAAGAGATTGTCCTTGCCTCATAGCTGAATTGCAATCATTCATGTGTATTGGTTTCTGGCTTATTATTTTTGGTTGGTTTTGGTGGCTTTTTCCTTTGCATTTTCTCATTCTTTGTTGATTCCTTGCCGAAGGCAGGCA
>WURT03441086.1:0-22531 GCA_009936505.3 Holothuria glaberrima
TTTTCCCTTACTCCATTGCTTATGCGGAGCATCACGCACAACGGCAGAAGGTTCCATTTGTAAAGTCTTTGGTATGAATCGACCTGGGAATCGAACCCGGGCCTCCCGCGTGAGAGGCGGAGATGCTCTACCACAAGACCAAACACGCGGTCTTTGCACAGCGATGGGGACCCTTCCTTTCTCACTATGTAAAGGTGCCGTCCTGGGGAGGGGTTAAAGCGGAGGGGTTTATGGGGAGGAGTTTAAGGGGAGGGGTGTTTCCTTCCCTTTGAGAAATTTTTGTGAATTTAAGGTTGATAAGATGGAAAATGGTGCTATCTTTTGTATATTTTTGGAGGTGATATATGTGACTGGAAAGTGTCCATATTTTAGTGAATTCTAATTTTGGTCAGGTGAAAGAGCCAATAAAATGAGGGCAATGACATAATGCTTACAGTGACGTTCTGACTGGCTGCCATGCAGTATGCTGTGATCGCCAGCCTGGGGAGGGGTGTAAAGGGAGGGAGTGTCCCCCTCCCCTTTGAAAATTTTTGAAAAATTGGGTGTCCTTACATTCAATCTGGTGCCACATATGCTACCTTTCAAATAAAAATTGTCTGTTAAAATTTTTTACCAACTTTAGGTACTAAAAAACCCCGTTATCAGTGAGGAGGTCCGTGGCTCAATGGCCCTTAAAAACGAGACATAATGGTCACGAGATGGAATGGAAACCGTGACGCATGCACGCGAAGCGCGCCGAAATTTTTCGTTACATAAGATTTCCATGACAAAACCTGCATTCTGAATCTGCATCGAGACACTTTTAGTTGCCGAAATAACATACGAGGCACTCAAAAAACCAGTCGTTTACCTAGTAATTCGTAAACAGCTTTGGACTTTTGCTGCAATGCCTCTATGGGAGTTGCTTTCGGAAGATATCGATAATGAGAACAACATTGTGGTGGGTTTGAAGCGCGCGAAAAATTTTGATAATCTACGAGAGATTTGCGAAAATTCTGATAGTTTGAAAAATATTTGTGATAGAAAATAATTACCATAGATCCATCATCCTACCCCTCATAGAAATCTATAGCTTAAACGCCTTTTTGGATCATTTTAAAATTTTCAGATTTTTTCCATTGGGGGCGCGCCCCCTCCCTCATGCCCTCCCCCCCTGGCGCCACTGTCTTGGGGAAAATTTGTGGTTTGGTTCCTGTATACTTTAAGTGAAAAGAAATAAGTTACCTTTAATCTTCCTTTTCCTTCCTTTTCTTCACACATGGTTCCGTACGCAACTGACAGGAACTTGGAAGTGGAATGATCGTACAAACGCAGAATACAGAAACTGGGATGAAGGTCAGCCAAACGGAGACATACATAAACAGCTAAAAGCTGTCATTAAAACAGAAAGTGGAAAGTGGGATGACAACGTTGATTCAGTTAAACGACAAGCACTTTGTGAAAGGAGCAGCTGGTCTAAGAAGTAAACGTTTGACCTTTTTTTAATCTTATAATGCAGTAAACTGTAATTTTTTTCAGTCGTACATTTCTCTACAAGACAAATGTGAGATATTCTTCAACACGGTACCTACGGCCCGCCGCTCGCCGCAATACGGAACGTTGTCTATGGAGAGTGATCAAAAAAATGTACGCCCTCAGTATTCAACAAATAGTCGAATACATTATCGTATTGGATAGTACAGAATAATTCGTAACAATTTGTGTCAAAATATATCTTTTCACTTACTTATATCATATTATTTTGCTTTTTTCAATTTATTTAAATTTATTTTCATTTGATGATTTAAGCTGTTAAGAAGCAAAAGATATAGACATTGCTCACGATACTTAATTGAAGCTCCCACCTTGCAATATTGCGTAGAGAGTAGTTGCGCAAAGCTTTCGTACAAAATCATTGATGACGTTGTTTCTTGAATCCTTTACATGGTGGTAACAAAATATTCAAAATAAAAGTCTGTATCCTTTCTTGAATCAATTTTTAATGCATACAGCTCCATACAAAAGAAATGTAAACTGGAGAAGGTCGATTGTAGCCCAACGTAGTGACTTTTTACTCGCACTGTTAGGCCTACATACACAGCAGGTGTAGTCTGGCAAATTCGAAGGATATTTACGCCCATGACTCACGTAAATTGATTAAACATGATTGCCTTGGTTTATAGAGGTCTTGGTTTAGCAGCATACCAACTGAGAGCTAAATTTTAATTAAATAATGAGTAAAGTTGTGGCGGTGCCATAATAGAAGATACTCAAAAAGATGCTCAAAAAAGGACCTCCGGACGTAAAAAAAAAAGAAAAAAAAAACCCGTGCATAATTGGTACGTTCCAACACAATGAGCCGTGCTCCACTCTGCTCTCAAAATCTGTCTTTTGCGGGGGAAATCATAGCTTTTTGTAGGCTTTGCAAGGTATTTATGAATAATAAACATGACATGCAACTCAAACTTAGTTATCCTGTATGTGGTGACAGTTTCCTGCATATCAGTTTTTTTTTTAAAGAGTATGATATGTAGATATTTGAATGTTCGTGGACGCGTTTGTGACGTCATAAATAACAATTCAGAACAAAGGCCAAACGAGTCTGTGAGACAGCTTCGCTGATTGGACTTTACACATAAAAGGGGAAAACGCCGATAGTTCTGATCATCCAATCAGAGTCTTTCTTATACCATTTGAAAGAACAGAAACTGTACTTTTATATGAAGGTTAAACCAGAGCTGTACAGTACGGAGTTTTTAAGTTACCATCAAGTGAAGTAACGTTTTTGGATAATTTTAAAGGGAAACACGTTTTTTGCTATTGCAAGTTGAATCAAAGTACCCTTTTTAAACCAAAAACGCCTTATTTTACAAGGATCAAATCAAAACAATTTTGATACCACAAAAAAGAAAAACAAAATTTTCAATAATAAAATGGATAAACTAGCTTTATAACTGCACCGTGGCTCAAGTAATCGTGGTTCTAGTGTTCTTTTCTGATTAAACTTGTTTGGTTTTACGTGCTGTAGGAAATGCGGAATGTGTGTATGATCAGATGAGCGCTTCGTTCGGTATTAGTGTTGCACCTTACTCGATATCAGTGACTGACATACGCAGGATTTCTCTCAAGAAAGGGGGCATGCAGAGTATTGTGTAATCGCCGGCCTGGGGGAGGGATCTAAGGGAAGGTGGTTTCTTTGGAAATTTTTGAAAATTGGGTGTCCTTACATGCACTTTGGTGCCACATGGGCTACCACCTTAAGTAAAATTTGTGTTACAAAATTTACGTATTTTCAGGAAGTAAAAAAAAAATTGAGATCAGTAAGGGGGACATGGGAGAACCTCTCCCCTCTGAAAATGATAAAAATTTGGTGTACTTACGTGCAAATTGGTGCCACATATGCTTCCTTCTGAAGTAAAATTTGTGTTACAAAATTTTCGTATTTTCAGGAACTAAAAAAATGTCATCTTTGAGAGCGGCCATGGCCCAGTGCCCCCCCCCCCCCGTGTACGTTACTGCTCGGAATGAATTCTGACTTGACTTGGTTAAAAGTGACCCAAATTGGTTTTTTTGATTTATAGATGTAAACATACAACAACTGATGAAAAAGGCAATATTTGAATGGAAGACGGTCATTTCTTTCAAATTTCACATTAACAGCAGTCACCAGCATTTGGTAACGTGCCGTCATTGTTATGAACATAATTATGATGTTCTTTGTTAAATGGCCAAATTAAATATGTTCCGGTTCTAGTACAAAGAGAACGTTGAATTCATTTCACAGTATCAGTAAGGGTTAATTGCCTTTCAAATCACTTCAAGTTGACATTTCTATCGCATTGTCCTTCATACGTATACGTATAAGAGTGTATGTCACAGTGTTAATGCCATTTGTTGTTTAATGTTTAAGTAAAGTAATGTCAATACTGACTTTTGTGGATGACAGAGTAATTTTACTCACTGCATGGTTCTATGGTAATCAAAGAGTAATAGTCCCCATTTTACCACACTAACACTTCCTGGAATAAATCAGGGAATTGTCACTTTCGAAGGAGATACATTGCTTCAAAGTGAGGTATCTTAAGCCTCAGTCCCACTGAGAATTTAAGAATCTGCGATGGTCTGCTATGGGGAAATGTGAAAAAGCTTTGCGATGCCTTGTGATGGATAGTGACAAAATTGTAGGCAAGTATATCAGTCCCTTTAAAATTTGCAACGAAGGCGATTTTGCAAAGGTCCGCTTAATATTAGGCGACAGTTTTGCGATGTTCGCCGATAATCTGCGATGGATCCGCTGACCATGACAAAGATTGGTCGGCGATGGTTGGTGACTGTTGCCGATGTATAGGAAAATATTCAGCATTGTATTGGCGATGTTTGACGAATGTTCACAGAATGTTCTCAACTATTTGGCGATAATCCGCTAACCATTGCCGAGGCATCGCCTAATGTAGCCGAATAATCCCCGATGTGTTGGCGACACTTCAGCACCTTGCTGTTTCTGGCCATCTTCTTCTCCCTCTGCTCCATCTTTGGCCCCTTTGGGGGGTTTACTAGACTTCTTACTGCTGCTTCTCTTGCCCTTCTTCTGACGTGGTGGCATACTTGCTTGCTGAAAACGTTTATAAAACGTCACTAATGGTTGGACAACATTTTAAAAACGTTTCGAAAACGTTTTGTGTTTACTGGGTCCTTATTGATCGCAGGTTCAAACTGTAAAAGAATTTGCTTAACGCGCGAGCTCCGATTTAACCAATCACGGGACGTTTCACAATGCAAAATCAACCAGTCGACGACGGCGGAGCCATAACAGTCCCATTACGTCAGCGAAAAAAATATCCCCAACATGTCGCCGAGGCTCGGCACGGCAATACTTTGCCGTTACGTCGCCGATATAACGGCGAAAGGTTATGAGATGAAAACTGTCGCAAACGGTCCACCGAGATACCGGCAAATATTTCTGGATGTTCTGCGTAGCTTCGTAGATGCTTTTGCGTGCACTTTTGCACACACGTGAATGCATCTCCACAAATATCAATGCAAACATTGAAATGTTTCCCGCTCTTGCGAAAATGTCGTGATCCAGTGAGAAGGCTTGTGATGCCTTGCGATCATCGCAGAAGCACGGCGAACATTCTGCATATTTCATTGCGAAGCATTAAGATTGTCCATTTTTTCCTTCGCCAATGGTTCACAAACCATCGCAAAGCCCAGTGGGACTGAAGCTTTACATCTACATTATGTCTGGGAGTTTGTCGCTTCTGCCGTAGCATTGCCAGTCGTAAGGAAATTAAAATGTATTGCATCCTTGGACGCTCTGTGACGAGAACGAGAGTATATCAATAAAGATTCATGTGAAAATGTAGTATACGTCGGGAAACCTTTCCGGATTGTTGTGACAAAAATTAGACCTTTGCCTCTGCCTCTCATCTGCATGATTAGTTCCTTAGGAAGGGCAAGCCTCAATGATTTATTTCAATTAAACAGTTGTTTCGACTTTTGTAGCACCTGCCCTAAATTCATGGCGGAGTCAACCTACTCATCAAAGCATTGGTTCTAAGTAAGCCACTTGTGATAGGATTACTAAAAGTGAATGATATCGATCGCTTATTAATGTCAAACTGAAGCCAACAAAGACAAGAATTTCAAAGAAGTCTTCGTCAGCCTTATAAGTGGTTTATCATGAAAGTGTCACTGTATCATGAATGATCTCGTGGGGATTTAGATTATCTTAGAGTATTATCCCACATAAAGCTTTCTGTTTAACCTCCTTTCAAAGTAATATCTTCCTGGATAAATTATAACGTCATTTTGCAACTTCAACTTACATGCAATAAAGTTTAAGTCACAGTCTTAATATAACTACTTGTTAATAGATGTAAGAAACAAACACAAAATTATATCCACACTGTCTTTTACAGATTGGAGTGTATTTCCACCCATGACGTGATCCCATTAAAGGGATAAGTCTTGATAAAACTTTGTCCTGCACCCATTTTTCACCAAGAAAAACCTATGAGAAGTTGATCCTACAGAAGACACAGTTGTACAGTCCAATCAAATACCCGTCAGCCTACGATCTATCTAGTAATGGAGCAGAGCTCATAAACGAGATGTTCCCTAGCTGCACTTGCTCCCTCACTTAAGTTTTATTGACCTATCAGATCGTTCACAAATATTCCATTTTATCTACCAAGACGTTGCTAACCACGGAACTCTGTGGTGCCAACTCTCTTGCCGGCAGGAGGTAAGCTTAACAGCTGTCGAACAGCTGTTAAGTTATTCTGATTTACTGCTTACTTTTCTTCTATCATTTTAAATGTTCTGGGGGCTTGAATTTGGCAAAATGTAGATAGAGGAAGGTATCAATTTCCCACAGAATCTGGTATTTTCAACAATATTATTGACCAATATGTCCTTTTGCAGAAACCCCTGTGTTATAATTTACCCAGTACCAGTCAAACTTGAGAAGTCCATAAAATGAATAAGCGGTGAATGGTATATCTCCCAGTTCGTTTCCAAACTTTCCCTCAGTCTTCATATCCAACTCTTACAACTGTCAGTTTTGTGGGATCATCTTTGCATGTCGCATTCTAAGGTAAACAAAAATTCCAAAAAAACTTTTAAAATGAACCACAAGATCTTGGTTGAGTTTGAAGGAAATCAACTTTGACGAAGCCTTTGGGTAAATAGTCCTATACTCCAATACATAATGTATGTTATCCACGGTCGAGAGACGGAGATAAGGCAAGGGATGGAACATTTCTCCGGTTTCTACAATTTCAGGACATGAAAATGTAACGATGCAGCTTAGGGACTCCTTGTCCTTACTTTCATGTGAACTGCAGATGGTCTCTGTTTGTTCCATACCCTATTTAATCAAAGTCCCGTTAAGAGTTAAGATTCATTAGACAACAAATTCCTCATCGTGCCCCGCTTCTTATTCCTCAGTATTTGCACAATTTTTGCCGATTTCGTTTAGTTCTCGTCTTTAATTTATCATTATCTTGTTTCCTATCTCAGCTTAACTGCCTCAAACATAGTCTACGCTTTAAGTTTCGAAAAGCCGCATGACAGGTGAACGGATAGGATTTTCAGTCTTTGTGCATATTTTAAGAGTGGTACGGTTTTCCCTCTCTGCACAAGAAAAAGGAAAACTGAATTGCACTACAGGATAATAGTTGAGTTTCAATGGTGCGTAAGTTAGTTACCTGTAGTTTGTCGATCAGTGTTGTAGTACTCAAGACCGGTCTCGGACTCGAGACCGGTCTCGAGTCACGATTTTAAGGACGTGGACTCGGAAGGCAAGGACTCGGACTCGGACTCGGTCTCGTACATTCCGGAGTCGGCTCTAAATTTCCCTGGACCAGGCTCGAGACTGGCAGAATTTGGGAATCACTTTTATGCAATTCATCCATCGTCACATAGCGCTACACACGGTTATGTCTTTGCAATGTCCGCTGTAAAGTGAAGATGATATTCTTCGAGACCCTTAAACGTACATAGCGGTCCTTAATTATTCTCGCTGGGTCCAGGAGTTTGATCGGGAAGATATCTAGAGCCACAGCCAGACGCGAATCCATGATTTTCCCTTTCAGGCCTCAATTTAAAAAAGTTAGCGTTTCACCTGAGTATGTGATGTCTAGGGGTCCGCCACGTCAAAATGCCCTGTTTCAGTGCAGCACCGGGAAGAATAACCAGAAAGTCAAAGGCTTAGTGATTCCTTGCCTTTGTAAAATGTGTTTTGTGTACTGTGGTTTGGAACTCGGTTCGATAACAACTCGGCCCCAAAATAACTCAGATCCATGTCAACTTCCCCACGCCAACTTAACTTAATGCCAACTCGCCCCATGACAACTCAGCACCATACTAACTCGCCTCCATGCCAACTCGCCCCATGCCAACTCGGCCCCATGCCAAGATATCCTATTCACAAGCCATTTACAAGGTTTTCACAGTTTAACCTCTGGTGGCCTCAAATAACCCTTGACCTCCACCAAAAACAATAGGGCCCTTTCTCTTAAAATGACAAATCTACATAACAAATATGAAAAGTGTAGGTCATTTTTATCTTGAGATATCGGGATTAAAAGGTTTTTGGACTTTGACCTCTGGTGACCTCGAATAACCTTGACCTTTGCCAAAAACAATCTGGTTCTTCCTCTTAACATGACCAACCTTCATACTAAATATGAAAAGTGTCGGTCATAACCATCTTGAGGTATCGCGATTACAACGAGTGTCACAAACACACACACAGAGAGAGAAGCTGCCCGCGAATAGGCGAAGTGAGCTACGTGTTGAGGAAGGGCTGCGCTCCAAGGCAGGCGCGTGCATGCGCGCGTGACTTTTCATTGCAGTGGCCGAGTTTTCGGGCAGCTACCCCAGTTTCGAGCCGCGCGTGAGCTAATAAAGACGTGCGAGAGCGGAGCTCGAGCCGGTGCTCAGGCAACCGCTAAGGACATGCTTGTGAGTGCACACGACATCGCCACCGCATAGACTCCTCGCCTGTCCCCCGCAAGGAATAAAAAAAAAAAAACGTGGCCCGGGGGTACTTACAAAAAAGTTGACATAAACCTGAACAGTTATCTACGTTATATGTCGTGACACGGAATGCGCACTCAACATGATCCATTAGGGAAAATCCTGGCCTGACAGAGCGGGTAACAAATATTAATTGATGGCGAACATCTTCTTGAAATGTGTATGGCTGGAGAGAAGGTGTACGGTTTGGCGTGACTTTATCAGAGCGGAGCGTCACTTATTGTTGGCTCATATAAAAAGAATGTTTTTTTTTTTTTTTGGCCAAAAGAGCCCCCTAGATCGCCTTGAAAAGTATGCAGTCCACGACGGCGACTTAGTCGCCCGACGGTTTACCTGTGTTTTTCTCTCAAGAGAGCAATTTCTTTAATAAAACCCCAAACTCGCACTGAAGAGCCAATTACCTTTCATAAATATTCCATTCCACATAGCTACATAGCACAAGTCCTGTCCACCATACCAAGTAACACGTAAGTAGTGTACACAGTTTATGTAGAGTTTGTACATTTCATCCCGTATCGCAAAGCCTAGTTGCTTTTTCTTATGTGTGTGTGTCATGCGGTACGGTCAGTTGGTGAGCGACTCACTGAACAAAATTTGGCTATTTCATCGGATAGTCCAGTACCCTGTTTCATTAAGGGTGAAAATCGATCCTAAGTTTGTTATCAATAGGACGATTACACGGCAGATCAAACTTAAGATCAATCGTAACTCCTTATGAAAAAGGGCCCAGGTGGTTTCTATACAATGTAAGTTATCCCCGATACGGTCCACAAGCCCTACAGTTTTCCTTCTTCTTTTTTAGTTCTTAATGATTGCATATGTTGTGTGTGTGTAAGCCTACCAAAAGTTTTCGCGGGCTTTGTACTTTCACGTCTCAGATTCAAAAGAACACTATCACTACGCAACGCGGCTCTTGAAATATTAAGTGGTATTATGCAAAATATGCCCTGCATTAGCATGGGATTGTAAGGCTCCCTCATATCCCCTTCTCCTCTCGACATAGGGACTGTCGAATTTGGGGTAGCTGGCATGGTGCGGCCCCTGACGAGAAAATTCTGTTGACGTCCATGGTCGGTTTACTTCTTTTGGTTTTCATAAGTTTGTTTCTTCTATAAAATCCAAAATTTTCCGTACGCTTTGCCCACTCTTCCAAATCAGTTCCTTTACTTATAGCTAAATATAATACAAACCCTTTCCACCTTTTCATGTAACTTAATAAGTAGCATACATGAATTTATGTTAATGTCTTAAAATTCATCTCATTTGCTAAACTTAGTAATGTTCGCTTGTCTGTCGTGCGGTACTGTTAGTGACTCTGGGAGGGAAGTACAATGCCTGATAGGGCCAAACTGCTTAGACAATTGACCTATATGAGCTTTACAGATTCTTATATTGTAGGCTTACCCAAAAAAAAATTTTGCGCACTTCGCGCGCTTAGATTTTAACAGTTTAGGTTCTGGGAAAAACACTATATCAGCGCGAAACTACGTTTCTAGTCTAGTACACACAGATTTTATCCAATATATGCCCGGCCATGTCATGGTCTAGTACATAGGTTTTTTTTTCTCAAACCCTCCTCACCAACACCTCGACGGCATTGGTGCTATCGGGACTTCTGGTCGCTCCCCCCTCCCCCCCCTCTTTGGGCAAATCCTGGAGCTACCCCCATGTAGCAGAGGGATTGGTGTTGGTATGTAGGAGCTGAGATTTAAGGTGGGTTTGAAGGCTGAGAATTCCAACTACCGCAGCTAGTCCATACAGGTCAACCTGCAATCGACTTCCATTTAACCAAGATGTAGCCAGACACCTCACTCCTAGCGAACGCCTCTTGACTTCCAAAACTGGTGTTGTCAGATTGTCGGCACAATTGTTTTGTAAGCAAATATGTATCCCAAATGCACCGTCTTCACAAACGTTCAATATAAGTCACCATTATGAGCGGAAACGGTTGCAGAAATGAGGAACATTCGAAAGCAAGGCGCTCTCACGTGAAGAGTGCCAAAGGTACATCTGCGGGTACAGGGCCCATTGGGTCCGGAACATTTACAAAAAGGTGTCGGTATATTCTGATCAAATTAAAAGAGCAGAGCAGTGAACGCAAGAAGAGTTTGACAGTTTGCAAACCATTTTTAATAGAAAATAGGCTATTAAAAGATGGATCGTTTAAAAATGATGACCACCCTACCCCAGCCACATCCAACCCGCCTACGCCGATTTTCCCAACAGACCTATTCGTCATTTCCTGTCTTTACACCAATACGAAGTAAGAAAGAAAACAAAAGCAGTACCAGGTTACATACATACAATCAAAAACATCACATGAGCAATAAAAAGAACAATCACGCTCTGCAATTCAGATCCAGGGCTTATCTAAAGTAAACACACAACAACATTGTATTAAAGGCAGTGTAAAAATTGATCATTTGTATATATTCCTTTTCTTAGTGTACATTTTATCCATATGGGGACTCGGACTTGGACTCGGAGCTTGTGACTCCGACTAGGTATGGGACTCGAATGCCAGTGACTCAGTCTCGGACTCTTCAGGTGAGGACTCGGAAGATGGGGACTCGACTACAGCCCTTGTCAGTGCATTGTTCCTCTTGGAATTATAGCCAAAAATAACTTTACGCAATTTGATCTTTGATAGCTGACCGTTAACCAAACTTTTAGGGGTCTAATAGCAGACCTCCCAAATTTGGTTAAACACCCCACCGAGTGTTGAGAAAATCGGTCAGGTAAACTGGTGGGACTTTTTGACTTAAACCCCAGAGAGAACTCAAATAATTAAGAGTAAGTTCCATTACTACACATTTGAGGAGCCACATATCTTTAAGATTTACGGAACAACTGCTCATTTATTCCAATAAGTGCTGTTATACCTCTTTTGTTTGTTACCAATGATTGACATTTGTCCAAATAACGGTATCAAGAGTAAAGTAAAGCATCAGTGATGTTTAATTAAATGAATTTCACATCTTTCAAAATTGTACGATTTAGACCCACGTCCTGTAACTAGTTTTAATGAGTGTTTCCTTTCCAAAAATTGCTTTTGCCATTAAGTCTATATAAATTCAGTGTTTCTTCAAGGGAGTGTGGAAATACCCTCAGTACCGCGTACAAATATGTAACTTTAAGGTTTCGGTTTTGTGAGTGAGAATGTGTGAGTGATTGATGGACGATTTACGTGTCCTTTCCTTCATGTTAGTCAACGAACAGTTTGTTGGCATGTGAAGAAATATTGTAAGAGAGTACAGTGTTGTGTGTAATTGATGTACTGAGCAGTAGTTTTGTACTGTGATTGCTTACTTTGCATACTTTTCCAAACGAATGTTGAATGAGATGAGTTGAGAATACCATTGAAGTTAAAAGTGATCAGGGTTGTGTGATATTTGAAAGTGGAGGTTTCAGAAAAATTTTAAGTACCTTCATTTGTTCGTGCGACTGCCGAGTTATCAGCACTGACAGAGAAGCAAAGATCGAAGTGCTAGACTATTTCAGAGCGACTGAAGAGAAAGTTGCCTGAAAGTCTACTACTTTAAGTGAGCAAAGGCTATTCATAAATAAGTAAAAAAGTAGAGTATAATTCTTTTTAAATGAGTTCAAAGAGATCCACTTAAAAAGGCTAGTCTGCCTCGTTTATCATGTTCAGGGTGCCATCGTTGGAGGGCAAGGATATTTTTGTTCAATGGTGTGTACATTTGGGTGTGTATCTTATATTGATTTAATGGTAGAATGTAAAGTATATTCATTTAAACGGTGTGATAAAGTTGTTACAAAAAATAAAGTCTTGTACTTGGGCGTTGACCAACTCGCTGAAATACTAGTGACAATGAAAACAAATAATGCTGTCATTGATTATTGATGGTATGGCATCCTCCTGGTCAACGCTTGATAAAATTTCAGATAATTCACACAATTCCTTTTTCGACCACATGCAGTTTTGGACTTGTTTATCCTTAGGTCAGAGGTAGTTAATTTCGGTAACGTGGGAGGAATTAAAATATAACATATTTTATACAGCGCGAATATTCATAATTCAAATCATAACCACGAAAAGTATACTCTGATTTTTACACAAACCACTAACTTTGGTGCCTAGTTTTTATTTGAGTGCCACGATTTCTCGAAATTTGCAATTTATATTGGGTTGAAATATGAACTTTTCGTCTTAGATTGGAGGGCTACTAAGCGCCGTGACGACGAACAGCTATTGAGATGTGTTAGCAATTAGTAATCTTTGGACAGTTTGTGTAAATGTGGGCACGTTATGAGTAACTATTCTTTTTGTATCCTGGAGAAGTATTTTCATAGCTGAATAGTAACATATTTTACAGACTTTAAAAAAGTGCTTTCTTTCATCTTCTGAGTGTCTTAGTATGCCCCAATACTACGGAAACCAAACGTATCGAAATGCCCCAGTCTATGTTGGTGACGCTCAGAAGGAGGTTTTGCACATCACAGTGAGATGAAAGCTTACAGCGGCAGATGGAGTTTGAAATCAAGATACTGGATATGAAACAATGATAAACGATATTACATAGCATCCAACTGGGTCTAAAATAGACATAGATGAAATAAAAAAAAATCTTTTACGGCTGAAAAATGTTTGTTAACTGTTGCTACTGAAATGTGCCAGCACTGCCCACCTAACAGAAACTGGTTAGTAACTGAGCCGTAAAACCTCATCTAACTAACTAACCTACCTAACAGAGCTTAATTTCAAATTTTCCCGTGTATCACCCCATATCCCCGCGTTTTAAACATTTGGCAAATGCGTAATTATTACTGGCTATCAAAGGTGGCCTTTAATTACAACCGTCCTGCATTACTATACCTGGGGCGGCCTATGACGTCACAATAGGGTGCACCGAACAAACACATGGAAACAAGCATAACGCGTATACGCAGCAACTGGTTTGTTTTCATCGGCTACGTGACCTTTGACTCAAATGCCCGTAGAGAACCCCAACCCATAGCAACATTTCTGTGTGTTCTTATTTTGATCTTGATCTTAACGTGTACCCTTACTCTTTTGCATTAACATTTTATAGACGGGGATTTTGAAGGCCTTTGCCCAAAGCCGTTGGGTAATAGGACGCAACTAGCCGAAAAACGTTGGGAACCATTGCCTATCTTTAGATATGTGCTCATTTTTCTCATTGTTATAATATAGACGGTGAGGCGTTTGCCGAGTGCCATTGGGTAAAAGGGGCAAGTAACTAGAAAAAGTTAAAAACCACTTTATCGATTCTCTAATTATTAACCTTTCGTTCGAAAATAACATGTCATGCTCTGTTGATACAACTTCTGAATTTTTCTCGTGACAGCGAATGTTCAAACCACAGCTTTAGTAGGCATGGCGACAAAGATAATATGTGCGTTGGGTAATAAGATCTATCACATGTTTTACGTTACTCACCTCTGTATTCGTAAGAATTTTTAGCAATATCCAAGTCCGCTCTGCAAAACCTAGTCACTGCCTTTTCAGTATGAACTTTTCCCTTTTCAGGGGACTTGTTACACAAACCTACAAAGATAAATATTTTGATTTTGAACATGAGCTCAAAATCTTTTTATATATAAATAAAGGACATACAGCTATAAAACTGTTTTGACCGTACAACGCTAAACATTAAAAGGTGTGCCTTACAATCTTTTTAACTTTTTTTTATCAATATATACTTATTTCATTTTATTTAGTCTTTATGTACATTCTAAAAGTGAAATGAGAAGAAAAAAAACTTGGTTTTGGTAGACCGCTGTTACAGTTTCACTCGCTTGGAGAAGAATCGGAGGAATATATCTCCTGAAATAATTAATACGACCGTATAAACAAGCACTTAGAAAATAGTAGAAATTTGAAGTTCACTTTTATTAGGCAAACAGCTGCAATTGATTTCTTTCGTATTAACAAAAGCTGACTCTACAAGACAATGGACTTTGTTTGAGGTGTTCTAGTATCGCCAAGGCAACCACGCATTATTTATTGACACATGCAGTGTTACTGGGTATATTAAAACTTATACAGGTGTATTTTTGTTAGCAAGTAGCCAACAGATCGAAGCCTAGAAAGGGAAACGAAGCGACAAAACTAACGGTCGAAATGGTTGAGGTTGTCAAAACCTAATTGGTGCAATACATTTTACAAGCTATAGAATGGGTGGAGTTAGCTTAAGGGCTCCCACCGAGTATATAGCCAAGTGACGCACTTTATGACGATGCCACCCCATCGATTTAACTAAAGAACTGTTTTCGTATAACCATATTCCCGTGATGAATACATTCCAATACCCAATAAAGTATAAAACTTGTTTATCCAAAACTAAAATGTTAACATTGACATCTTCCTTCTCCCTAAACAACGAATGAGTTCCCTCTACCTTAACAGGGGAAACAATTCCCTCTCGCTGAACACGGAATATCCCCTTCCGACGTGGGGACTTTTGGTAAATTATACGTTAAATTGTGCGATTTAGCAACTCTTACAACGTAAATAACAGACATAAAAACTGGCTGCAAAAATGTATTAATTCAGAAAGAGAACCAGCACGTTTTCTGTCATAACCCCAATGGTGCAGCCAGGATTTAATGATTAGTGGCACCATAGGAGATGATTACCAAACCCCGACCCAGAGAAGCCAAAAAATTTGGTATAAGTGTGCTTATTTGTGTGTACGATATTTTGATACCGGAATGGACACTTTCTTTGTCGCCAGGTGTGGAGTTGCCTTCCTGAAGAAGGGGTCTAGCAGGGAGTTTCCTTTGAGATATTTTTGTTTTCGTCAAAAGTGGCCAAGTTGAAAAATGGTGCTATTTTGGCATGTTTTCGAACTGATTATATGTTGAAAAATTTACAAATTAAGTTAACTTTTCTTATTTATGGAGGGTATAAAGTATGGTGTGATGTCTAAGCGTAGAGGGTGAAAGTCTTCCCCTTGAAAAAAATTTGTTAATGTAAGGTGGGATACATGCTAAACAGTGACAACCAAATTCCACTACAGGCGAGCTCACCACGCACCTCAAAAAAAAAACTTATTTATATAAATTTTCATCGAGACTCCAAATAAACAGATTCCAATGGGAGACTAGTAAAGATGTAAAAAGGGGGTAGGGGGTTTAAATAAGTATGTTCATAATACGAATTCTCTGAAAACTTAATTAAAGGGCATTAGCAGTCGCCCTAATCGTATTTGAAAGCAACTGCGAAATGTCACAAACATCGTTTTATTTCCCTATGAAGCATCTTTCATGATTTTTTTGTAAAATGAATATTACATACATACGATAAACCAAGGAGTTGTCCTTTAACACTAAACATACTTCCCTCTCCCTAATTTGGAACGCACTTGAAAGCTTGGTGCTGTTTTGGCCTTTAATACCTATGATCACGGAAAGCGATAGACAGTTCTGTTTGTAAGCTCGATCTTTGTCTATGAGGGAGTCAGTTGTCAGGAAACCTACCACAGAGTATGTTACTCATGTTAAACCCCGAGTAACTTCCCCTTCAAAGTATTGGGCTAATTAAATGGGTGTTTTAATGATATTTTCGTATTCGCCTACTTAATTTACGTCTACACTGCATCTTCATTCAAAGTCATTTGAGCTTCCGACCGCATAAGTATAATACCACCGACTGAGGTCGAAGATTACAGTGAGTCTCATGCAAATTTGCGTCTCTGCCATTAGAGATGGTTGCTAATAAATTGAAACTGAACGATTCCAAAACTAAGTTCATCATTCTCGGAACTCCAATCCAACTCACCAAGGTTAGCAATAATTTTATCAAAGCTGACGATTCTTCTATTGCTTGACAAGTCTGCAACCTTGGTGTTATTTTTTGATAAACACATGAAAACGGATAAACATATCAGTTAAGTTTGTAAAACTTGTTTCCTCTATATTTTCTATCTCACGAAGATTAGAAAACATGTCGTCTGAAACTGTGAGAACCTTGGTACATTCGTTAATTCACAGCCTCTTGGATTATTGTAATAGTCTGCTTTATGGTATACTGTATTTGATTCAAATACTGCAATGTGCAGCCAGGCTTGTTGTAGACTTCCATGACTTTAACACTCGTTTGTTAAGTATCATCCGTTCTCTGCACTGGTTGCCTGTTGAATTTACAAATAAGTTCAAAGTAATACTCATTGTGTATAAATGCATTCATGGTATGGCATTCTCCTATTTGTCTGATAATCTGACTTTTCAGGTCAATACTCGTTTTACTTGCGTTCTAGCAATACACTTAACCTCTCAGTTCCCTCAGTTTAAAACATATGGCGATCGAGCCTTTCCGTCAGCTGTACCCAAGCTATGGAATCGTCTGCCCATTTCTATCCGTTCTCTCTCACACAGTTTAAGTCTCGTTTGAAGACTCATTTTTTTCAAGTTGGCTTTTCGTTTGGGTTGTATTAATTGAATACGCAGTAGATTTTAGCGCTTTATAAGTACGCGTATTATTATTTAATATCCGTTAAAAAGTCTTTAATCAATATCCAGTCGCCACTGATTTTAGTCTTTTTAGGATATTATTTTCAAATGAAAACTACCAGTGGTGTCGTCGTACACTATTTAATGGTACCGTCGTTAACCAGTTGTGAACGTTCTGTCTAAAAACAGCTCGATCGACAAAAAATTCCTCTGTTCGACAATTCTTTGGGGGGAAGCAACTGGGGAAGGGGTAGTAAGGAATGTTCAAAGTAGTCAGTATCATACTCTTTACTCGTCGTTTTTTGGGAAGAAGGGTGGGACTAGTCCCTTGCCAGTTGGTGGATACGTTTCTACCCTGTTGTCTGCTACCTTTGAACTTGCACCGATATGTACCGACATACCTGCTTGATTATGTCAGTTGGAAACACAGTGATCGTTCAGTTTTGTTGGAGATGACAACCGGGCATGGCCCTGCACCTACACCTAGTCTCAAACTATCGTTAAGTTTAACTCTTGCCACTGAGTCTCAAACACTTCCTTCCTGTATTTAAAAAGTGCAGAGGTCGCTACTCCTTTAATATTATACTTGGAGATGTGAATTTAGTGATTTGCCTGAATGACCTCGCCTTAACAATTTTTAATGTTAGTGTTAGACTACCTGCACTGCTGGTAGACTGGTGGCTCTTGATCTTTGCTTGCACCTGATGCTAGGACTGCGGTTAGGCTAGGACTTCAACTGCGTCTTTATTTGTTCCTTTGTTGTCACCTATGTAATCGTCATCTCCGCGCTTGTCTCAAGAGCAGCTGGACGTGATTGCTTCTCAATCTTACGATACTTGTATCGTGCCTATTTTTCCGACATTTCAGAGGACTAGTACTTTTACGGTCGAAACCGGGTTGTGTGACGATCACTTGCGAAAGGTAAACACAAAACAAACTTGGATGTCGTGTCAAAGGTCAGCACATGACATCCGACTCTTATAGCGCGCCGGTCTATAGTAATAACTGTACTGCTTTCACCGGTAAAAGAAAATTTGGCAACACGTCAACCCGGAAGGCTTTAATTTACTTTTAATTTCGTAAAAAAAAAACACCACTATCAATGAATTGTGGACTACCGCATATGACAGTAATGGGTATCCTTCATTCTTTTACTATTCCTAGATTTCCATATTTCGTAAGCATATTTACTGATATATAGTTTGCCATTTCTTATCACTCATATTTGACGACAAATCCATAGCTTGCAAAAAATGTATGCATTTTTCTGTTTTTTAATTCTGGTGAATGTACTTTCTATTAAAAAAAGGTTATGTTAAGGGCTTTTTTTAGCTCAATGTAGAATTGTACTGAACTGAGCAGTATATACATAGAAAACATTTCACAATAGATAGCCTAGTTGTACGCAGATTAAAATTAAAAAGCAAGGGCTGACTTTGTTAAAGCGGTATGCCATTCGGAAAATTGCTTCAACTCTACCGCATTGGTTGAATGGATTTTTGAAGGAGACGCATGTAAATAAGATGTGTGTAATAGTGAATAATGTTATAACCTTACATTGGTTGTAGTTTTCTATAGAAGTCGTGAATTGACGTCATAGCACGCAGATTTGTCGGTCATTTTGGACGGCAAAAAAGAACCGGCACCTACTTGGGTTATACAGCTGTTTGGTTATTTTTCATGTCTTTCTAAATCTTGAATACCTTTAAATGAAACTTTCTTTTCTGCTCTTGGAGATATGTGCAACAAGTGATAAGCAAAAAATAACAATGTTGGCTAAAAATATTCCAGAGAAATTAATCACGTGGTAAAAAATACGTCATCTGCACGACCTCTATAGGGGGACTTCATTGGATGTCACGCAAGTGGGATTGCCAGGTACCGAAGGACAAAGCACAAACGCACTAAGCGTAGTTACAGCACAGGCGCACGGTAGAACAATAAGTACTATTGTGTCATAATGGTGGGTTGCCCTTTAATTGAAACCAAAGAGACGGGCGATCACGTCAAGTGGGTAAAACCCTCTATATAGACAGAACAGCAGAGAAGGTCATCATTTGGTAACTGTGGATGGTTATCTGTTTTTACTTTTTCCGTTACAACCAGTCACAGGGGTCACGGGTTGTTACAAGCTTCCATACCATGGAGAGTTTTATGTTCTGTATGTTACTTCTGTTAAGGTAATTATAAACTAAAAGGTGAAACTTTGTTATTTTTACCAAGGAAACGGGGAAACTTAAGAATGCAAAGAAAGTAGTAAAGAATAGAAAGGTGACGGAAAGCTGGAATGAGAGAGAAGCTGGAAGAGAACAGCGGGTGAAGAGAGGTGTTTTCAAAAAAGGGAGTGATAGGTGTAGAGATGGAAGGAAAAGGGGTATATTGTGTGTATCCTGGAGTGGGCACGTCTGTTTGGAAGTGAAAATAAGATTGAAGAGATAGTGAGACCACAGGCTTCGGAAAAGGAGGACAGACTATCGTAAGTGAACAGAGTAGGTGACTTTGGGTGAGAAAGAAACTGTTGGCGATCTTTGGTTTTCTAAGGCAGATGCTTGAGTGTACGAAAAGTGGCTTCTATGCTGGAGTGTGATACCGCGGAAAGCGAGGGAGCAATGTTGAGTAGCAGCCGTCAGAGTGACTGCCAGAGTGAACGCCAGAGGGAGGTTAATGCGGAAATGTCCACAAGCGACCGTCGTGACAGCCATGGGGAGTGAATGCGCACAGAGCTCAAATTTGGTCTCTTGCATGGTGGTTACGGATGGAAAAGGTATCGACGGAAGGACTGATAACGGTTTTGTTAACTGTGGACCAGGTCATAAGCTTCCAGTTTTAAGTGCAGCCTGTGAACCAATAAATGTGAAGCGCATGACTGTAAATGAAGGCACAGTTAACGGACAAAAGGTAAGCGTTCTCAGAGATACTGGTTGCTCCGGGGTTGTTGTAAGACAGAGTCTGGTGTCGGGGGATCAATTTACAGGAGAGACGAAGAAATGTATTTTAATCGACGGCACGGTCAGAACCGTACCAGTCGCTCATGCCAACATTAAGACTCAATATTTTTAAGGTGTAACAAAAGTTTTGTGTATGAATGACCCCATATACGACCTCATTCTAGGAAATATTGATCAAGTACAGCATTGTGAGTCCCACTATCAACCACAGAATCAACTAGGTGAGTTGGTTGAACCGACTATGGCGGTTCAAACGCGGAGTAGAGCGAGGGAGGGCGACAAAGTGACACCTAAGTTAAAGGTACCGAAGCCGGTAGGGGTGATGTCAGCCGTGATGATCTCATCAAGGCACACCAAGAGGATCAATCGTTGAGGAAGGCTAGAGAATTTGCTGTTGTAGGCAATACAAAACGTAGGGCAAGAGGCTTTTCTAGGTTTTTTATGATGGCGGGGTACAATGCAGGGAATATGTATCTCCCGGGCTGCAACATGGCGACCCCATGATTCAAGTAGTTGTGCTTGAAAAGTACAGGGTTAACATAATGCAATTGGCTCATGAGGGGATACTCGTCGAGCACTTGGCCTCCAGGAAAACCAGTGAAAAGGTGATGATGTCATTCTATTGGCCAGGTATAGGGGCAGATATTGTACTATACTGTCGATCTTGTGACGTGTGCCAGAGGACGTTGCCCAAGGAAAAGGTATCCAAGGTACCATTAAGTAGTATGCCAATAATTGATACTCCATTTCAACGTATCGCTGTAGACATGGTAGGACCGATCTACCCAGTGAAAGATCGTAAGAATAGATACATACTACCTACTATAGACTATGTCTGCAGATACCCTGAGGCAACGGCCCTGCCCAATACAGAGGCACAAACAGTAGCAGGGGCACTTGTTACTTCTTTCTCAAGGGTGGGGATACCGAGAGAAATTCTCAAGGGCCCAATTTACGTCCGAGGTAATGAAACAGGTCAGTCAACTTCTGTCTATAAGACTAGTAATAACGTCATATCATCCCGTCTGCAACGGGTTAGTAGAGCGCTTCAATGAAATACTCAAACAAATGTTGAAAAGAATGTGTTCCGAGAGGCCGCTACATCGATGCCCTTCTATTTGCCTATAGGGATGTGCCCTAAGAAAGCTTAGGGTTCTCCCCATTTGAGTTGTTATACGGAAGACAGGTTAGAGGGACTATGGGTATTCTGCGGGAGCTATGGACGGGCAAACAGGGTGCTTCTGAAACAAAAACAGTGTATCAATATGTTGTGGATTTAGGAATAGGCTAACAGAGACATGCCAGCTAGCACAGGATGAATTAGTTAAGTCCTCTCGTAGATAAAAGCAATTTTGGCGTAAAAGCAAGGGAAAGATGTTTTGCACCAGGTGATGAGGTGTTATTACTCCTCCCAACCGACAAAAACAAACTCTTAATGCAATAAAAGGGTCCATTTCGGGTAGTTGCCAGGATAGGGGACACTGATTATCGGCGGGGCGGAGCTACAGGAAAAAACAAACGTGTTTCACATTAACTTGCTTAAGAAATATTACAGACGGGATGTAACAGGGGCAGATAACGTTAGGCATGGGGTAACAGCAAGTGTGTTAGAAGTAGTCTGCGTGTCTGTGATCGAACCAGGGTTAGAGTATGTTGGTAACCCAAAAGATGTTCAATTTGGTACAGGCGAAGTGTGCACCCTACACGTTCAAGCCCAAGAAACAATAGAAGATGTTCATATTGATCCTCGGTTAACAAATGACCTGACCACTTAGGTTAAACTCCTACTCGATGAGTTTAAAGGTGTGTTAAAAGACGTACCACGGGCGAATACTATAGGGGTCCATGATATTAAACTAACACGTAATGATCCTATAAGAATTAAAGAATAACCTTAACCCAACGCATTGAGAGGAACCGTGAGAGATGAGGTTAGAAAAATGGTGGAGTTAGGCGTGATAGAAGAGTAGTATTCCCCTTACGCTGCACCAGTCGTATTAGTTAGATAGGACGGAAGTGTGAGATTTTGCGTTGACTTTCGAAAATTAAACTAGATTACTATTTTCGATTCAGAGCCAATACCCGACTAGGAGGATATTAATACAAGAATTTCGAATAAGTATTTTTTCTCCAAATTTGACTTGAGTAAAGGATATTGGCAGGTCCCCTTAGCAGGGACTGCTCAAGCCCTTACCGCATTTATAACTCCAGACGGGCTATTCCAGTTTACAACCATGCCCTTCGGACTGGTAATCGCGCAAGCAACATTTAGCAGACTAATGAGGAGAGTTTTGAGGGTGCTAGAGGGGGTAGATTATTACGTCGACTACATTTTGGTGTACATCATTTCGTGGGAGGAACATGCGATGAGGCTCAAACATTTTTTGAAAAAGGTTGCGATCGGTTAACCGAACCGCGAGAACGTCAAAATGCTTCATTGGGTTTGAAAAGACCTTGTGTCACGTGGTATATATATATATATATATATATATATATATAAACTGGAAAATCTGGCTGAGGTGAAAAGAAGTTGACTCCACCGGGATATGAACTCGGGACCTCCCGCTTGCTAGTGCGGACGCTCTAACCACTGAGCTATGAAGCCAAGATGGTTTGGCCTTTGT
>WURT03441197.1:0-13260 GCA_009936505.3 Holothuria glaberrima
GACACTTTTAGCGATAGATTTACCTTTTGCGTCTACAAAACAGTCATCGCTAAAACTCATCGCAAACGGCGCAACTTGGCGATGAAAAATTGATCGCCAAAGTTTAGTGAAATCGAATGCAAAAGTTGACCGCTAAATTGCAGTTTAGCGATGGATATCGGCGTTAGCGATTGTCGCTAAATGTTAGTGAAATCGGCCCCAGATCTCTTTATTGACAGCCTCTTTCTCTATATGAATATGAACCTGAAATATTTACAAAGTGAAGTCACAATATGTGACAATATGACTGTTTGGCTTTTAATACAATAAACATTAATTACCACAATGCAATTCAGGGGGAATCTCTTTAGGCAATACACACATATGATACACAGAACTCAGCCTGTAAATTCTCTTGTTACTGTACATTACATTAAACCAGCATAGGATCAAATCTTCTCAAATACATATTTAGTGGGTACTGACTCTCTCTGAGTACAACCAATACATAAAATGCCATATACTCATCACCTTGTAATTCTACAATACAACTCAGTAAAAACATTAGTGTATGGGATACATCTTCCCTGCTATTAACTAAGTCTGGGCATGAAACTCATATATTTCTGTTACTATCCTTAAGTACCAATTCTGCACCTTTACAACTTACAGTGACAGGAACCAACTTGAGCACCAAACCCCACTTGGAATACATTACACACAGCCCCTCTTGACCCCATCTCTTACTGTCCAGTCCCCTCCAAACATCATTCACTATTCAGACCCCAGAGTCCACTTCACACATCTAGTTCCCACTGTAGTCATTACATAAACATCAGGCACCCAATGGCACGAATTGGAAAAAGCAATCCCTCCGACCTTACAGTAGTGAATATCACAATAGCAGATTAACATTTGTAAACCTCCTCAGATCAAAACTCATAAGTGACCATATAACTCTTTTCAGTGTCACAACCTTAGTACAGTGATAATCATATACAACTCATGAATGCACTCTAGTACAATTACCCACAAAGTAGACACTATCATAACCATGCAAACAGTATACAAAATAATATTCAAGATCAGCTAAATTCTAGTAAATTACACTCAGACTAAAACCCTGATAAAACTCAAATGCATGGGTTGTGCACCTCCTTAACCACCCGCTTGACACCTTGCATTCGGCCACTGGCTTAAAAGATACACCTCATGCGCCTTCACTGAGGACTCTTTTCCCCCAAAGCACTGAGCTCAATTGAATTCAACTACAGTACCACAATCTGGATGCAAAGCACCAAGAATAAACCCCTGAACTCTCACATGGCTCTGTCACTGCAAAACAATAAACAATAGCCTCTATCCATTATCCCAATGACTCATCACTGACCAGCCGACATTACTGTGGTATCGTAGCATAGAAACACAACACAGACACGAGGAGACAAGGGAGTATTCTAAGGTAACCTTCATGGTGTATTGACCAAACCGAACTGAATCAGTGAGCAACTGCTTGTACAAAACAAAGGTGTGGTGGAATTTCATTCTTGTACAGTTACGTAATGGCTGAAATTGCTAAAGCAATTATGAAAATACGACAATTACCCAAAACAACATAGCACCTTCCATGGATCACATGGCTCTAGAAAATGAAATCCCTTTGTTCTCTACCCTCAACTTAAATTGGTTCATTTCTATCAAACACTTATCCATGAGAACAAAATATATGTATCACAACCCTAAAAACACTTCACACAACATTATGATTAAATTTTCTATTCATAAGGACTTCAATTACTCTAAACATTGTTCTGAATTCTCTTGTACCCCACGCCAACAGCCTAACATACACAAGACATTATACGCTCATGGAACAGGGGACTAGCCTTACCAAGGCTACAATACGAAAATTCCTCACTAACGAAGCTTACAAATTAGGGACTGAATTAGCTTAAACAATTACCAACAATCTATTAACTAAACTGCTCGTGATCCTCTGGTCGTCAGGTTCTTCACTGGGTGCGTCTCAGATCTTGATGCGAACGTGGACATCTTTGGATTGGTCGCTGAACGCAAAAGTCTTAGCTTACAGTCACAGTCACAGTAGTGGCCTCGGCTACTACAGCACTTCTCTTTCGCCACATCGGGCTAGGGTCAGGAGCCTACCGGACAGGAACACCGCCTCAAGGACATCTCGCACCAGTTGGGATGACTGTCGAGTCTCATAGTAAAATGACTTTAACCAGTCCAGTTAATGATATTACCATCTACAGACACATTTTGCTGGATACAAAAAGAGTTGTCCTGGCATCATGGATGTCACAAAAGTATTGCTTTCTTTTCCAAATGGATAATGACGATGAATCGCCGGAGACTGCCTACAAGCACAAATTTGTCGTCAGCATACAAGTCTACCTACACAATCTGCATACACTTGTGAACAGCACAGGACAAAGGCTTGATTACACTACTCACACTATCCAATGAATGCCAAATAGGTCAAAATTCCACTTTATTACATTTATATTTGTGAGAAAAGGGTCTTTGTTGAAAATGCTAGCAAAAAAAGAAAAAAAAAACAGGGCCTGGGTCATAAAAAGTAGAGACAAACCAGAGGTAAATCGGTCAAGAAGCCGAGGCTGGGGATAGGGCAGAGAATATCGTCAGGCTCAGTGTATGATCATTAGTCTATTTTGATTGTGTGCCAAAATGGTTCATTCATTTTAATAGTTAGAAAACAAATATTTCAAATGATATTTGTGACGGTTGGGATAATATTAAGTTATGAGTATAGCTGCTGATTTTTGTTGTTTTTTGACTACATCAGAGGACAATTGATCTGATTCATGAACCTTTTGTTAAAGTTGGGTTATGTGAGGCTTAAAGGTGGTTGGAATTGTGTAGGATATGATGCCAAAACTGTGTTCTTTTTTTAGCTGCAAATGGTTATTGATTTCATTGCTCACAGTGCATATAGACCATAGAAGCATGTACAGTAATGAGTAAAACATAGTAAGTGAGTAAGGGAATTAATTATTTTGGTTAGTGGGAGATATGTCGCATGTCCTGCCCCTTTTAAGATCTGGTGACATGCAAATAATATAGTTGGATATTTGATGAAAAAGCTTTAGAAATCCAGAAAATAGCTGCAATTCCCATCAAAATCCATCAAATAAATATTGACCATTTAATAGAGACTAATTTCTATTTCACACTTATATCATGAAAAAACATGAACTATACATGCAAATTTGTGATGTTGAAAGAGGGACATACCAAATATGGCTAATGTTAGCCTTTGTTTTTGCAACCCTCATTTCAAGGACACCTGTAGCATTGGTATCCCCTGAGGGATTTATCATGGAAGTTGAAACTGTTTCCTTGAAAAATAATGATATCACTCACCAAATTGTGAACTGTCTGATCAGTAAGTAAGCCTTTATGAAACAGGGCCCCATTGTTTCATTTACATGTCATTGCTAGGGAGAATACAGTATTGAATCATCCTGGTTGGAAGTTAGATTAAATCTTAGTACTATGTGTTGGTGTGTAATTCTACAAATATTACACTAGTCACCTGTAAAACAGTTGTGACACTAATTGTTTGTACAGTACAATATTGAAGATAAAGGGAGATGAGGCTGGTAAGTTGCAAGTCATCCTTGGCTGATGATGTTGTATTTTGATTGGCCACTTATACCTTTCGAGCGAACCACATAAAAGACAAGTAAAACAACTGTAAAGGCTGCAATTGTGTATTCTTCACACTCATAAAAGCAACTTCTGAATCGGTTGGATGTATAATAAACAGTAGTGGTCAAAACATGACACACACAGCAGTGATTTGCAAACTTCCGAGGCACCTTTTACCCAAGTGATATAGTTTTAGAGCATCTGTCTGATAGTAACTTGGAGTGTATTGAGCCACCTTGTTCAGTTGTCCTCTTTCTGCTATCTGTCCTGGTGTGTGCTGAGCATATGAGTGTGAGTCTGAATCTGAGACAGACTGTCTGGAAGTATGTGACCCTTTTTAAATGATCCCCTTAACAATTGGGTTTGGGATAATTACCTTTTTCATCAAAAAGATAATATTGAGGCTTTCAATAGCAGTTAAAATGTTTTTAAAGTAATCCAGTGCTGGCCAGCCATTCACTGCTAACCCCATAAATTCAAAATACATATCTAGCCCTTTGTGAAGCAAATAACTCATTGTGTTAAGTTACATAAAGTTACATTACACAGGAAAGCAGCAGATCCAAATAATTGACAAATACAGTGGGGGGGAGGGATTATGCTGCAGATAAACTCAAATATCAGACAATGACCCCCATAGATCCACAACTTGTACACAAAAAGCAGTCTAAGTAGTTTGGGAATTCTGAAATACAGGGATCTGCAGTGTCCACATACTGTAATTCTATTAGTACTCCTCAAGGCCCTGTTTAATCTCTTGGGAGCTCCTCACATCCTGCAAAGTTCCACAGCTGACTCGTATATTACATGCTAGCATTGCAATATTATTGTGGCTAGACCTTAAACTTGCAGTGTATTATCTTACTAAAGGAAAACTTGAAACTGCTCTTCAGTTATCTAACAAGACAGATTCAAACTAATAATTTAATCAACTTTTTGAACCTTTAAATTTTACATCAATGTCTATCCTTCTTAGCTCTACATAAGACCTGCTTAAAACAACAGATACTGTCACTGTAAGAAATATACTTAAATAGTTTGAAGTCAAATATGGTAATTTCTTTTTATGAGCATATGCCTAATATACAGTTACTTATAATAACACTTCACTGGTTGATAGTATTACAAGGGCAATCCTTGTTGATTAAAATGTAAAAAACCAAAGGTTAACAAAATGAACAAGAAAAGAAGGAACAAACAGTGGCAATGACCATGGTCAGTTGATTCCTATTTAAATATGGGGTATTTCTTCATTTAAAGTCAGAAATCCTACTTAAATCAAGTACAATAAAGTTCAAGGACTGTTGTAAAAGTGGAATGGTGTTTATACTGTAATGGGCCAAGCAAAATAAAGTTGAGTGAATATGTATAATTTGATTTCCATAACCTCTGTAAACAGCTGGAGTCAGTGTTGGGGACCCTGTACTGAGAACTGGCAAGCCGCTGTCAGTAGAGCTTGGACCTGGCATTCTGGGAAATATTTTTGATGGTATTCAGAGACCCTTACAGGTAAGGAAGATTTATCCAGAGAATGATGAAACATGGATTAATGCTAGGTTTGTGATGTAATTGTGTCTTTTGTAACTGTATGGAAATCTAAATGAATTGTTGGAAAGATCCTTACTAAAGTACAGTAAGGAGGATGTTGGTGTAATTTACATTGCAGCAGAAGCAGGTGTTTGTGGGTGTGGAGACGTAAAATCTAGAAGACATAACATATTTGTTCCATAGGTGAACTTGAAGCAAGCAAGTGCTATGTTGTAGCTTCACATTCATGACCAAGTTCGGCTCGTCCCTAGTTTCAAGGGATTTTTTGACCATAGAGAAGGGTGCAAGTTTGTCTGTGAAAAAGCTTGAATGTGTTGTATTTATACAGCATTATGAATGCAGTAAATGTAAAATGTCAAAGAGAAGCTAATAGTGATAATTGTGATGCTATGATATTTTACCTGCTTGCTTCAAGTTCAAGCAGATAAAGTAATTGTTTTGGGTACTGATTTGACTTTGATCAAGTTTGGTAATTTTGATGTATTTCCAGTATTATGAATATTCATGTCTGTCACCTCTGCAACTCCTGGTGAAACCAATACTTAAAATACTTGATTGTGGAAACCAAACAGTACCCATCAATCAGTAGAATCGTCTGTGAAGAGATACAGTATAGGATGTCGCATGTATATTGTACGTCTATATGATGTGACTTCTTATGTGGACTTAATTTCTCTACAATGTGGATGGAGATAGTAAAGATACATCTAATGTTTGCTGTGAATAATTGTATTCATTCATTTTATGTATCACAAGTTGTGAAATATAGTTACATGTAGCCTGTACACTTTGTTCACAGGATATTCGAGAGATAACATCTTCAATCTACATTCCAAGAGGTATAAACATGAATGCCCTAGACAGAACTAAGAAGTGGGACTTCAAGCCATATCCAGGCATCAGGGTAAGAGGGAGTAAATATGTAAATCAGGGTTCTAGCCAGGTCATTTAAGCCACATCTCGTCCAGGCTGACATCATTTTTACACTCAAAGCATAGTTGAAAGGTTAAGTTTGCAGTCTAGATTTTTTGTCGCATGGATGTTAAGAACCAGTCCAGTGATGTTCTGTAGCCATTCCCTGTGGTGATTTGGGTAATTCTGAAGGGACATGACTGATTGTTCATTTAATTTTATTGATTCCTTGCCGAAGGCAAAAGGAGTCTATGTGATGGTGATGTCGTGTGTGTGTGTGATGGCTTTGCTTGTAAACACTCTATCTCAAGAAGGGTAACTCCGAGGGAGCTTATATTTGGTCTGTGGATTGGCCATATTGAGTAGATAATCCCTATTATTTTTGGCAGAGGTCAAAGGTCATTTGGGGTCACCAGTGGTCAAAAGGTCAAAACCTTGTAAACAGGATATCTCAAGAAGGGTAACTGTGAGGGATCTCATACTTTGCATGTGGATTGCTGATATTGTGTAGCAGAGCCTTTATCATTTTTGTGGCAGTCAAAGGTATCTAAAGTAGGAGGGATCTCATGCTTGTCATGTAGGTGATTCATGTTTGTTACAGTATATATCATATGGCAAGGAACCACTAAGCCTTATGGCTTTCTGTTATTAAATAAGTTTCTGGCAAGAACCTTGTTATTGTCAATAATGTATGGTTTTATCATGCTGAGATGTTGCAGAATTGGTACGCATGTTGATAAAAGGCATTTGTGTGTGAATGCAGCAGAATATATTAACAAAGAATGTACTTTTAAGGTAGACAAAACACACTTTATACAATGAATACATTCTCCAGCCCCAAACCTCACCCCTCCTTTCTCAATGTGCCCATCAACTTTGCATGGCAGGTTGTAGTTCAGCTAGAAGGAAATTTATTGGAATGCCATAAAATTTTTTTGGAACCACTTTGATAAGAGTTATAGAATGTTTTCGCATTTGAGTATTTTCTGTGCAGGACTCAGCAGATTTAATATCCCATTAATTTCCATTCAGGAAATGTTGTGTAAATTGCAAGTTCGAGCAATTTTTACAAAATTGTTGTATGTTACCAATTTAAAAAATTTGTCTCCTCAAGTCTCCTTGAATGTATCAATAATTTACATAAGCATTGAACCAATTAATATTGGTACTGAATGGTGGTATTGGCTGACATTCCTCATGTGTGTCTATATCAGCATTAATAAAGTTTACCAAAACGCTGATGCTATAACAAACTGATATCACTTGGTCTCTACTTCGTATATGGCACACCAAGGATTTGTATGAGACAAAATGCTCAGAAGCCTGGGAGGGTTAAGGGCGGATCACACTACAGTGATTTATAATCCGAAATTCGATCCGGATTTTTCTAAATGGGACGAATAGTTTTTTTATTCAGACTTTGTTCTAAGGATGGTCACGCTATATCCATAACTGATCCTAGTTTGTCTCATGATAAACTGTTCTGCTACCATTATATAACTTATATCATTAAACATAGGGATATTTGTTTGAAAATCAATCCGATTTTTGTATGGATGTCGGATAAAAGCTGTTTGTCGATGACGTCACAAAATAATTAGTTTATGTTTCATTTTCATGGTTCTCTGTTACAAATGATATATTAACACAGGTTGGCAAATTTTTGGCTCTTTCTGACCAGAGGTGGAGAAGATTTTCAATAAAACTAACAAAAATCTGATCGTAATCCTATCTGAAATTGCTCTAGTGTCTCGCTTTTCTGGCATAGAGAGTTATTTCATAATGTCGGCCAATGTTTGATCTCAAATGAATGAATTGACAGTTTGTTTAATCCACAGTAGCCTGTAGTTTTGTGGACAGTGTGCTCATTTCTAAATTATGGTATCAGGATTAGTATCGTATTGCTGTTGGTCAATATTGAGACTTGGAATATTGGATGTCAGTCATATATAGTGATATACTAATGTACAGGTAACTCTAATCTATAAATGCTGAACATATGGTTTGCATTATGACTCACACCATGTGACAAAACCGTTTTTTGTTGCTTTCAGGTCGGCAGCCACATTACAGGTGGTGATTTCTATGGTTTGGTGCAAGAAAATTCTCTTATAGAACATAGACTAATGCTGCCCCCTAAAAGTAGGGGCACTGTGACATGGATAGCACCTGCTGGCCAGTACGACAACACAGTAAGTGACTATGGTAGTGTCTTGGGAGTAGTGACTCCATGCATGCTATATAGGGAACTGATGGCAGTGCATGGATAGTTAATCATTGTTTATTGTCTCACAATGACCAATTCTGACATCATTTTGCTTTGTCAAACATAAAACCAATGTGGTCTTGGAATGTCTAGTGTATTACTGTGTCAGAGGTAACAGACAATGCCAGTTATCCCCATACTTCTCTTTTTTCACAATGGTACCATGTACAGCTCACAAAATGTAGACAATATGTTTGATGGTGAAAACCTGGTGTATGTGTAGAAGCCAGATTTACTTATTATGCTACCATATTTAATTAATCACTTGTACCTCATTTTTGAATGATTTCTAGCTTCTAAAATTAAGACAGTTACAGTGTAACAACAAAATAAATCAGGCATGACCCAGTTTTACCGTAATGACCAATTTTGTGATAAAATACTGATATTTTTGTTTTATGCCACTGAGTGGTGAAAATGAAATATTTGCACCTCCTTTTTGCGTTGTATTCACAAAAAAAAGAAGAAGAAAATATCCTTCAAGAAAATTCTTGAAATTAACCAGATACTTGAATGTTAAGCCTGCTAGAATCAGCAGTTGGTGGAATACAGCATCTTTGACTGGCTTGATGGAAGATGACATAAAGTTTGTACGGTGTTAAAAGATGTGACTGATGGTTGGGATAAACAGCATTCATTCAGGCAAGTTGGGTCCCCAGTGGTAGTCCAGCCAATAATGTATGTGCCCAGAGCGATATATACACCCTGTATATGTTGCATTGTGCACTGAATTGTTGAATTAGGTAATTGTTAAGTAGGTACCGTATAGTACTGGTAATGTAGTAGTCATATTGTAGACAATGCATATATTTGTAGACATACTGTATTGCAATTGAGTAAATGTACGGTAGCTGATACACTATGGGGCATGATGCTGCCAAACTGCCGTAGTATACTGGGCCATTCAGTGTAAAGCAAAGGTTGTGTTTGCAGTAATGAATGGCTGTAAATGGATGCTGGAAGGTCTGGCATATTAATTTTTTGTTCATTTTTCAGGTTCTTGTGACTTGAGATACTTCTACATAAATTGCAACCAAAACAAAGGCTCTAGAAAAATATGTTTTGTACAGTACAGTAGCACATGAAAAAAATAAAAAGGAAATCTTTCATACACACTATTAACTGTTGGGTAAACTTTTGCCCTTGTTTGTTATTTGTACCTCAGGACTTCTAAACTGTTGGGTAAAAACTACCTAAGTTGGTCAAAAAATTACCCTTGTTGTAAGCAATGGGTACTTTTGTAACCAACCTGGGCGGTTATTTATTCAACAGTTAAGCAGGAGACATATGTAACCAACCTGGTTAAAAGTTTACCTGACAGTTTTAAGAGTGAAGTCCACAAGTATAATTTCATTTGACATGTGACTAAATATTTCTCTTGAAAAAGCCCCAAATTCATCTGTAATTTTGGAACAGTGTAACCCAAAAGTTCATAAATTCCATGCATGGGGGTTACATACTGTATTGCTGAACATAGTTCTAAGTATGCATGGAGTTAACAAAATTTGTATTTCTTGAAGTGGCATAGACTTGTACTTCAGAAAGGTGTTTTTACCCTACTGTGTGTCATACTGATAGGAGTGTGAAGTGAATTGTGAAGTTTTTTTGTAAATTTTTCTTTTTTAGTAAATAGTAAGGTCCCTGATGAAGCTCGCTGCACAATTGATGTGGAGACCCACTAAAATACTGATAGGAGTGTGAAGTGAATTTTGAAGTTTCTTTGTAAATTTTTCTTTTTTAGTAAATAGTAAGGTCCCTGATGAAGCTCGCTGCACAATTGATGTGGAGACCCACTAAAATACTGATAGGAGTGTGAAGTGAATTTTGAAGTTTCTTTGTAAATTTTTCTTTTTTAGTAAATAGTAAGGTCCCTGATGAAGCTCGCTGCACAATTGATGTGGAGACCCACTAAAATACTGATAGGAGTGTGAAGTGAATTTTGAAGTTTCTTTGTAAATTTTTCTTTTTTAGTAAATAGTAAGGTCCCTGATGAAGCTCACTGCACAATTGATGTGGAGACCCACTAAAATACTGATAGGAGTGTGAAGTGAATTTTGAAGTTTCTTTGTAAATTTTTCTTTTTTAGTAAATAGTAAGGTCCCTGATGAAGCTCACTGCACAATTGATGTGGAGACCCACTAAAATAGTTTTCCCTCAAATTCAAAATGAAAGTTATGTAAATGCAGTAAAGATGTTATTCATACTATTGCAATAAGTGGTATAATGAGTAACTTCCTTCAAAAATTACCTGACTTGAATAATTCTATTGAATCTTTCCTTACTGAAATTGGTGGCTCTGGTTTAAAATGACTTGACACTAAACCCACTAATTTGACTTTTAAGTGACATTTTACAACTGTTTACTTGAAAGGCAGTCAGTTTCAAACTGTGAAACTTTTCAATAGAGACAGGAGATCAGTTAACAGGTAAATTTTGAAATGTACATAATCAAACTAGCAGAACTCAGAAATGCTTGCCTAAGTCTAGGTTCTATTCTGAATGAAGTTCCACAGAACTATGATTTATATTAGACTAAGAGTCAGAATAGCTGCTACCAAAACACCAGTGAGAGTCTATTTTGAGTACAGAAAATGCTACTGAAAATGGTTGTGTACTTGATATTTATTTGAAGTAGTAGTTTGTTTGACCTTTAATTACATTATAGACAATTTCTATTGTAATCTACTCATCATGTTTTGTTTTACAGGATGTTGTTTTAGAAACAGAATTTGATGGAGAGAAAACTAAACATACCATGGTCCAAGTATGGCCTGTCCGTCAGATGAGACCCACGTCAGATAAGTTGCCAGCCAATTACCCTCTGCTAACTGGACAGAGGGTACTTGATGCGTTATTTCCGTAAGTAGAAGAGAATCTTTTGGTGGGGCAGTTATTTGTGACTGAGAGTCAAGGAAAAACTCGGTATTTTCACAGTAAGCTGGTTGTAATGGGTGTAAATTTGTTGCAAGCCTCTAGGACATTTGGGAAGATGTATCAAAATAGTTGTTGACAATAAGTAGCTTAGAACTTTCCTTTTCTATCTGTTAATGTAATATACAGGCTTCTTGTAACTAGACCATCTTGTATCCTGTCAATCAATTGCTTTTGGGTTATCATTTTAACATGTGTATTTGTCATCAAACTGAACAATTTATATGACAACCATATAATGTTTGATGATTGGTTAAAACACTACAAATTATTAGAGACTGTTTGAACTCCACTGTATGCAGGTGTTTCATTGCAGTCAATACAAACGATCAAAATAACCCCCCTCTCCCATCCTTGGGGGAAGTGGCCAACGAAGGGGTACACTCTTGCTCGTTGAGTGGGGATCTTCAATGGAGGTCTGTAGGAGTACAATTGGAATGAGTATACACAGCAACCTTGTTATCCTTTTCCTCTGAACTCTATTCAATATGGGAGGGGAATCTCTCTGCTGTTATTTAGTGATCTAGCTACCAAGGCTTGTAATGAGCCTCAGGATAGCTTTATGACCTAGGAATATCACAGTACCTGACTAATCAAAGTGTTCATTTTGCACTAAGGTTGATGGTCTGTTGAAATAGCCTCCTATTCCCCCGATTCAGTGCTGGCACCTTTCATTACACCTCATTCCCTTCACAGATGTGTACAAGGTGGTACAACAGCCATACCTGGTGCTTTCGGTTGCGGTAAGACCGTCATTTCCCAGTCTCTCTCAAAGTATTCCAACAGTGATGTCATCATTTATGTCGGTTGTGGGGAGCGTGGCAACGAAATGTCTGAAGTACTGAGGGACTTTCCTGAGGTAGGTGTGCACAGGGAGGTTGTTATGTAAACTTGTAGGCAGATACCATGCTCAGCAAAACACTGGTCTTAAGTCGAAGATGATTGATTCTACAGGAACACCTGATATTAGTGAGCAACCTTTCCATTCATTACACTTCATTTCAAATTTGGCATTCATAATCAAACAATGAAAGAAACTATAAGTTAAGTTTGATAATGATGCTGTCAAATCACTATGCAAGCATGAAGGAATTGTGATAGAGAATGCCACTGACTATATTTCACAGGGAGTTTTTCAGTCTGCAGCCCAAAGGGTGCAGGGTATTAAGCAAAATCATTTTCATTTGCTTGCAATTTCTTCATGCTTGCATAACAATTGGATAGAATCATTGTCAGACTTCACATAATAGTTAACTGTTTGATTCTATCTTACACAATGCATTGCATTCCAGAACTATGTGATACTTAAAGCAACAGATCACAACACATTTAAGACTACAAATAAACTAGTTATTTTCACTGCTGTTACTCAAGTAATACATTTGCAAAAGAATTTTCTTCCATAAAAAGGCTTCTCGTAAAACCTAGCGAACATTTCAGCATTGCTCCACCCTGCTGTTTTCAAAATATTCTGAATAGCCACGCCCTTGTCATGCACGGCTGAAGAAGCTGCTGCTCGAGTGCTATGAGCTGTAAACATTTTGTATTCACCCCAGCTGCTTCTTATACTTCTCTTCTCTGCCTACTTATTGTTTTAACACCTACTACAGCGTGCAGGCTTTTATAGCTTGTCAAATTTTTTTTTTGGCTCCTTTAAGTTTCTGTTTTCTTGATGTAATGTCCAGTCAAAGAATGAACACAAATTCTTTAAGGCCAACATTTCTTGCAGAAGGTTGCTGAATCTTGTCATTTACATAGAAAACCAAGTGATGAGATTGCATTAAGTCAGCCATGTTCCAGAGAACAAAGTTTAGTATCTTTGCATGGATACTAAAGCTGTGAGCATAATCACTCTATGGCTCAATAGTTTTAATGAGACTTCTAATTTACCCCAGTTCTTTTATATGGCTCAATAGTTTTAATGAGACTTC